>MU225445.1:1689347-1701777 GCA_018584345.1 Thuja plicata
TATATATATATATATAAACTAGTACCAGTCGCAGCGCAACATGGATGACATTTTTCATTTTTTATTTTGTCAAGGTTAGTGTTAAATTATTATTTTATTTTAAGTTTAAATTTCTAATTTTTATTTTAGGCGTTGTTAATTATTGTAGGCGTAACTTGAAGACATTTTACGATTTTAAAATTTGTTAAGGTTAGTGTTAAATGATTAAGTGATGGCATAACCTATAGACTTTTTATGAATTTTAGTTTTCTCAACGTTAATGTTAGAGCTATGTTTACATTTAGGGTTACTTTTAATATTAATTTTTAACTTCAATTTTTATTAAAGTTGAATGATAAATAAAAATGCCTCAGGGTTAGGGTATATATTATGGTTAGGGTTAGCATTAGGGTTAGTTTTAGATTTATATTTAATTTACATCTCATGTATTTTAGATATAGGCTTAAGATTTATATCATGGTTATGGTTTATATTATGGTTAGGGTTAGCATTAAGGTTAGGTTTTGGTTTAGATTTAATATTATGATTAGGGTTAGATTCTAGTGTTGAGATTGGGTTTATGGTCATGGTTTGCATTTAATATTAGTGTGAGAATTATGTTAGGGTTAGGAGTAGAATTAGATTTAGGGTTAGGATTTAGTGTTAAGGTTTAGTATTAATTATATTAAGTCAATATGATTAGGGTTACAATTTATATCATAGTTAGGGTAAGCATTAGGGTTAGGGTATATATCATTGTTAGGGTTAGCATTAGGTTTAGGGTTTGGTTTAGATTTATTATTATGATTAAGGTAAGGGTTTAGTGTTAGGGTTGGGTTTATCGTCATGGTTAGGGTTTAATGTCAAGGTGAGAATTATGTTAGGGTAGAGTTATGATTTGAATTAAAAATATAAATAGGTTTAGGGTTAGGAAATGGGTTTTGGTTAGTGTTAGTTGTAGGGTTAGAATTACCAAATGTAAGGCTAGGATTGAAATTATAATTAGGGGTAGGGGGAGGATTTAGATTTGGTTGGGGTCATCATTTGGGTTAAGGTTAGGGTCATGATAAGGATTACGGTTAAGATTAGCATTAGGGTTATGATTTCATTTAGGTTTATGATCATGGTTAGGTTCAGAGCCTATGCTTATGGTTAGGGTTATAGTTATGGTTAGATTTGGGGTTTAGGTTTATAGTTAGTATTATGGTGAGAGTTAGGGTTTTGATTAGGGTTAAGATTTAGGGTTAGAGTTGGGATAAGGGTTAGAGTCAAACACTTATAGTTAAAATTATGGGAAATGGTTTACATCATGATTAGTTTTATGGTTATATTTAGGGCTATATCTAGGGTCATGATATGTTATGATTAGGGTTTAGAATTTAGGAATAAGACTATTGTTAGGTTTAGAATTTAATAATTGGGTTATGATCTTGGTTAAGATTATGACTATGGCTAGGGTTTAGTGTTAGCATTTAGGGATCAAGGTTAAGGTCTACAATTTAATAGTAAGATTATGGTTAGGATTAAGATTAAAGGGTTTTCTATATGGTTAGGGTAATGGTTGGAGGGTTAGCATTAGAATTATGATCAGAACTAGGATAAGGGTCAATATTTAGATTATAGTTTGGTTTGGTTCATAATAGGGTTTAGTTAGGGTTAAGGATAGTGTGAGGATTAGGGTAAAGTCTACAATTAGGGTTTAGGGTTGAGGTTAGGGTAAGGGTTAAGTTTTGGGTCACTGATATATTTAGGATTAGCACCATTCTTAATTTAGATAAATAGTTAGGGTTAGGGTTAGGGCCAGGATTAGGGTTAGGGTTTAGGTTATGGCTACTATTAGAGTTAATATTATGGTTAGGGTTAGGATTTAGGGTTATAGTTAGAATTATGGTCAACTTTAGTACTTACATAATATTAGGGTTAGGGTTAGGGTTAGGGTTACAATAATAGTTGCAATTAGGAGTATTGTTATGGTTTAACAATAGGATTGGGATTATGGTTACAATTATTTACATAAACTTTAGGTCTAGGATTATTGTTAGGGTAGATAGAAGAGTTAAGGCTAGGGTTTAGAATATGGTTAAGATTAGGATATTTTGTATCATAAATATGGCTAGGGTTGGAGTTAGGATTAGTATTTAGGATTGGGGTTTAGGGTTAGGTTTAAGATTATGGTTAGAGTAAGGGTATTGCCTTACATCATCATTAGGGTTTATTTTTAAGGTGTAATCTATAATTATATGCAATTGTATTCTTGCCCTATGTGGTAATAAAAATTTAGAAAGAGGTTTAATTAGGATTAAAGTTAACGTTAGGATTAGGGTTCAAGTTAAGGTTAGGGTTAGGGCAAAGGTTAAGTGGTAGTTACTGGGCTAGGGATATTGTTAAGGATTGATATTGAAATAAGGACAAGGTTATGGTTTGAGGTAGAAATCAAGTTCAGATCTAAGTGTCAAAGATAGAATTACATTCTGATTTTGCTTTACTGGAGAACCCTAAGCTAAATTTGAATAGTAATATTTTTGGAAGCTAACTAAACATTTACCATAATCCTAGATCTAGGCCTAATTCTAATCAAGCCCGAACAAATTCTATTTTTCTAAAATTTTAAATGAATCAACAATTAGTTTTAGAATAAATTTAAAACTAAAATTTAAAAGCTAATTTATGAATAGAACTTTTCTAATTATTTTTCTAGATATATAAATATTTCTATTCTATTTTTCATTTTTTCATGCAAATCATTTGAAATTTTAAAATTAAACTAAATTATATTTCTTAATGTTTAAATGAATCATCAACAATTTTAAGATAATTAAAACTAACATCTATGTATTAATGGATTCTCTCTATATTTTTCTAGATATTTAAACAATATTTCTATTGTATGCAAATCAATACAAATTCTATAATTAAACTAAATTCTATTTAGATAAATTTAAAATTAAAATCTAGATTTTAATGAAATCTTTTTATTTTTTTTATCCAGATATTTAACAAATGTTTCTAATCTATTTTCTCTTTTTACATGCAAATCATTTCAAATTCTACATTTAAACTAAATTATATTTTTAAATGAACAAAACTTAATTTTAAAATAAATTAATTTTACAATGATTGTGTAGATTTACAATTGCCAAATAGAAAAATAGAAAAATAGAAACATTAATGATTTTCAAGATCTTTATTTGTCCTCCAACATTGAAATAAATATTTATCGTATTTGGCATGAAACATTAAGAAAACTGACCCTACTTTTATAAATTATAAAATAATTATAATTATTTAATTAATAATTTTTATTAAATTTAAAAAAACAATAAAAAACTAAAAAATGCTATAAATATCTATCTATATTATTATTATCACTAAAAGCCTTTTTATTAATTTATTAAAAAATACAAAAAAATGATTAAAAACTATTCTATATTGAAAAAAGTATTAATAAATTTAAGTAACTTTATATTATCATCTTTTAGTAAAATGAAAAAGTAATCTTTTTAAAAAGTTGTCGATTTTTTATAAGAAAACAAATTTTTCATTAAGGAAATGAAAAATTTAATAAGGGGAATAAAATTTGAAAGAAAAATGGAAACATATAGTAGAGATCTATTATTAGATTTGGCAGTTTCTAAAGTTAAAATCAATTTTAAGCTTCCCGTGGAGAGAAAAGTGGGGATACATAAATAAAGAGAAGAAAATAAAAGGTGAAGCTATAGAGAGAATTCACCCAAAATAATTAACCAGAAAGAATGGAGATGATTTTGCATCCATTTAACTTTGTGAGTATAACAAAGAATGATGTTCATGCCATTTCAAAAGTCACCAACCTTAAATCCATCACAAATATGACTTGAAGAATGCAACCAAATCAAACAAAGCCATTTTGTCAAACAATGTAAGCACATTCTTCCTTTTCCTTCCATTTATCATAATTTCACACCTAATCTTGACACCCGATACATTCTTCCACTGATTTGACAGTAAAATTCTATAAATAAAACACTCTTCAGTTCTAAATATTCTAATTCTTGTTTTTATAGAATGTAAAGTCAAAAATTGAAAACTTACAAAGAAAGTAACATTAGATTACTTACGAATCAAACAAATATAATTTCACAGCTTCAGAATATCATCAACGTGGTGCTCATTATAATTGCAATTTTTTAGGTATTTTTACATGCACAATAATCAGATCATACAAAGATATTATCTAATGCAGTCAAGTTCGGAGGATCCAAGAATGGACTATCCAAACTTGTAGCCAAACAACACTCACAGTGGAAACCATAACAACACAACAAGATATATCAATATCAACTTTATATTATCTTAGATTTCCCATTTCATGCAACATGTTAGGCTGTAAGGCCTTCCTAGTTAGGGCCAAAACAACAAAAACATCAACAAGATCTCGCAGGATCCATCTTTACCAATCTACCCTACAGCTAAGTGGAAGAAACCAGATCTGAACTTGTTCTCACAAGCCACCAAGAAATCTTACAAGTTTCTGTCTACCCACTTATAACTATCTGCAACACTTTACAATTTTTTAGCTTATCAGCTTACCATCTCTATCTCCCTCCCAAAACATCAACCTAGACTCTCTTTTATACAACACAGCCACAAGTCAGCTTGTAAACAATTATTAAATGATTTAATTGGCCAATACAATCCATGATGAACAAATATTATATGCACCAGTCAGCTGCAAATAACCACCAAATACATAGAAGAGAACACCAACTCAAATTTAGGTCCACACAAGATCCAATGCAACAAATCTACATGCTTCGAAACTCGACACGATCCCAATGACCTCCTCAAATCACGGATGCAATCTCCAATTCATGTTTAATCCACAAAAGGCAGTCAATGAACAAGAACATAGAGGCCTAGACCACTCGGTGAGACAACACCGAACCAACCACAACCAGTTGGTGGAGTCACCGAGCCAACTCCTTCGAAAAGACAACATTGAATATTATGCTACCGAGCAAGATACCACCGAGATGAACACACTGAACAACTACCACCAAGCAGTGTACCTCCAAGTAGAATATCACCGAATACCAAACACCATGGAGTGCAGACACTATCAAGCAGTGTAGCACCAAGTACCACCAAGTTCAGTCACCGAGTCCATCGGTGAAAAAACACATCTTCCAATCGAAAACTACCACCAAAGAGACCGAGCATCTCAGGTCTTCAACCGAGTTCACTACTAAAACCAAAACATATTTTTGGTGACACATGATTGCCAACTACCCCATGATGCTCCTGGATCATTATCTCAGACCATAGACAACTTACATGCCCCAACCATGCAAATATGACAATGATTGTTTAATTTCTCATACTGCTATTATGACTCATGAGGGTGGAAAGTTAATTGATCACTATACCTTGTAAGTGGTGCATCAACAACGACTACTGTGGAGTGCTACATCAACATCAAATATTGTGGACTGATGCTCCACACTTGACATGCGTGCAATATATGGAAATGAAGACAAATCATATATTATTCAATAAATAAATTGAAAATATGTCTTTTAATGATTGTACGGGCTGCAATGAGCACTACAAACGCACAAAACTGATTTATTGAATAGGCTTTAGAGATTTTCAAGCAAATGAAATCATCAAGTTTAATGTTGATTCATCAACCATAGCCAAAATACTCCTTTATGGTGCCAAAATGGGAGCCCTTAAACAACATACGAACATGTATCAGAAGTGGGATCACACTCATAGACATTCAATGTACAAGGACAACATCGGTCAAACCTAGCCAAAAATCAAAGTCAGACGCTTAAAAATAAAAAAAGAAACAAATAAAGGCCAAAAATTTAGGCTCTTACATAGACATACCTTGACCTTTCTTCTAATCAAATTTAAAAATATTTAACATAAAAAATATTAACAAATCACTGCTATTATATTTAGCATTCTAATATTTGAAAAATCTAAATGAAAAACACCAAAACATATCTCAAAAATCTAAACTATCAAATTTTAAAATATTTAACGTCAAAAATATAACACCTTCAATCTACAGATTATGCACCACTTAAAAGAGTGCCCTGCGAGACTCAACATGAACTCAAATTTAGTGGATCTTTTTTCCAATTTGTATCATAATCTGAATAAACTAAAATACCTCTGAAATCCTAATATATGTCCCCGTCAATTGTGCTTCTTTGTAACACTCCCCTCTCCATATCAAATACATATAATACATAAAAGATGAGAATTTTGTCATTTGTAGTCACAAATGGTCTGGTAGACATGCTTCTAAAAAATTTCAAGCATAAACAAGGCAGGTGAATTGTTTAACCAAATGCCTTAAAGAAATGTCATTCGTGGAATCTTACGATTGCATAATATGCACAAAACAGATTTGTTGAAAAGGCTTTTGAAACATTCAAGTGAATGTAATTGGTAGGTGTCGATCCAGACTCCATCAAAGCATGAAGGATAGAGTAATTTTTTCGCATGCTTAATATTTATTAATGGTTTCAGACATTTTGTTTCTTCATTTGTAACGGTTGAGCATTTCTAACAGACCACTATCCAACTTGAAAACAAAGATGAATCCAATCATCCTTAGAGACAAAAATGCTTTGGTAATTGACGAGGACATACGATAGCTAAAATATGAGCCGTGAAGTCCTTGAACAAGATGCGGAAGTTGCAGAGAATAGAGAAATCTCAAAGAAAACATAACAATTTTTGTGTTGGATTTTTACATTTATAAATCCTAAAGCACGATTTAAAAGCCTTGAAAACATCTTTGTTTTCAAAATACTTCGCTCCACGGATTCCAACTCATGAAAATCAAATCTTCCCTCAAATGTAAATGTGGAGCCTTCAAACGGGTTCAAGATATATTTATATCAGAAAAAGAAGGTGAAATGACAGGGTACACCAAGAAATATAATGTCAAATCACACACGTTTCAAATTGGGCACATCCATGTATGAGTAAATGCCGCAACCTTCTTTTCTATTTACATGGATTGAATCCATCTCTATTTACATGGATTGAATCCATCTCTGCTGGTGAGGGTATCCAAACTCTGAGAATAATGTTCGTTGGTTAACATTGTAGCAACTGGAAAGTAAATGGTTTCTTTTTTATGTACACTCCACTGTGTTGCCACTATAAGGATGCCTCTCAGCATAATTAGTTATAAACATCTATGTAGGTTGACAAAAACCAAATTAGGAGCTTTGTACGATGAAGGCAGATAATTATAATAAAGAGATAAAAAGACAAATACCTAAGAAAACTAATGAAGTATACTATCTATGAGAGGAAAGTGTGTACATCATATTGACATGGCACTCTTTAATATTAAACTAAAGAAATTGTTATTATATTAATTAACTTAAAATAGTACTTTTGATAGCTCTTTTTTTTAGCTCAATAATAGGCCTTGGCCTTGAAAATTTTATTAATCATTTTGAATAAATTTTACATATATTTCACTCCATTCAAGCGGGCACGGGTAGGAAAGAATGGAGTCAAGAAAACCTCCAGTCTTGCCTGGGGACCTTTGTCCCTCCCATAAAGATTACATATTATGAGGGATAGGGGCATTCCCCTATTTACAGAAATTTAAAGATTTACCCTCGTTATACTAAGAGGATAAGATAATACAAACATTTGTATTTCTCATTTACATTACATCATTTTTGTACTGTTTGCCTTTTTTGCATTACATTGGGAGGGAGTCTTTCTGTCTCATCTTGGTACTTTTGATAGCTCTTGTGATAATGTTATGAATTCTTATTTAAAGCTTCAATTCTTTAGGAGTTGTAAATATTTTTATAATTTTTATTTGTATAGCTTCTTATGCTTTGGAAGTTATAAGTTATAAATATTTATTCATATTAGATATTTTATATAATATATTAATCATTATTTAAAAAATTATTCATTACTTGTATCTATTAATTTAGCATATAAGTGTAAGAAATGATAAAAAAAAGTAGGCTCATCTATTCATCAACTGGGCCTGGATGGAGAGTAGATAATAAACTCTCAGGCGTCAAGATAGAGAAGTCGAAGCCCGACCATCTCCTATTTGTGAAACGGGCCAACATGGTAGGGGCCAACTAAAATATTGAAATGCAAAGCCGATAATTGAAGAGTAAAGAATTTATAGGGGCCGGAGGCCCTACTATTATATTATTCCCTACAATTCTATAGGGGCCCTACCATTCTATAGGCTCTATACATAACATGGGTAGGAAGCTCTAGTAATCAATAAAGCTACATCATCCTACTAGAATAAGATACCATAAGGTGGGATGGCCCCTACCATTCTATAGGCTATTCGGTAGATGGTTTCCCTACCCCATACTATTGAAAGGGGAAAGGGGGCCCCTACCATTTGATTGATAGGACGTAAGAATCTAGCCTGACTAGTAGGCCATTCTAGCCAGCAAAATAATAATATAATACTAGGGTCGCATAACTTCATATGAGCTAGACTTTTTATCAAGAAAGAGATGGCTTCCTGGGGTGGGGGGAGATAGGATTTGACATGTTATGTATAGAATCTTCCACCTTGCCATTTAGTTGAGGTCACCAAAGAAACTATAGGGTGGGGGAACTAAACTCAAATAAACTATATGGGGGGCTTGGAGGCCCCCACCCATCCACACACATAATTCTGGGCCCCACCTCTCAATTATAGTGTGGGCATGTTATGTATAGAATCTAGAAAATATATCTTCTTGGGGGGTCCTCCCACCTAACCTGCCTAAAGAAACTACAGGGTGACCCCCTGCACCATCATTATATTGTAGGCATGTTACATATAGAATATGGCCCTACCCCCGAGAAAGAATAGGCCTGCAGGGGCGCCTGCCCCTACCTATCCTACCCCTACCCCTACCGCCCAAGATACAACAGGAAGGAATGACATTTTTGCATAACCAATGAGCGACAATAAACTTACTAGCCACCCGACTGCTACCGGCTTCCCCTGCATGCGGGGCCTTCTGCCTAAAAAGAGTCCCTACGGCACTAGGCACAACAGAGTGGAGTAGTTTAAAGTTGCGCCAAGGGAGAGTGATTGAGTGGTTTAAAGTGGCAGACTATAAATCTGTTGGAGGTTTTCTACGTAGGTCTAAATCTCACGTGTCCCATACCCATAGATGTGTGTCTGTTCCAATGATGCCCCCTATTCCATAGTTCCCCCCGGCTAGATAGTAGGGCCACTTCGTGACCCCCAACTACCCATCCCCAGTTGAGCCCCCTGGTATGCATGCAGAGATCGATATGCAATACCTTTTGTTACACCCCTTTAGAATAGTAGGGATCTCACCTATAGATAGTAAGGGTTGCAGGCTCAATGATCTCACCTATAGATAGTAAGAGTTGCCTTAGGGTGATCTCACCTATACATAGTAAGGTTTTCTCAGTGTAGTAGTTACTGCCTCTAAATGATCTACTCCTAGCCGACATGATCTCCCTCCATTAGTCGAGTGTTTAAGTGATAGAAAAGCTCTCATTCCTTCTTTTGCATCAACTGCTTCCTGCTTAGAATAGTAGGGCCTCCCCCCAAAGCATAGCATCGATTGGTCGCTATAAAATAGAAGGGGCTCATGCCTTCCACCCTGCCAACATTCCCCTTCCGATAGTTGAAGTCACACGCTACCGGATCCATGTAGAAAAATCCAAAAGGTAGCATTTTCAAGAACTATACCACCCAGTGGGGCAACTCTACATCGAGCCCCCCCCCCCCCCCCCCCCCCCCCACCCAATTGAGAGGTGTCAACTTTCTCCTATTATTCTATGGATGACCCTATGGGGTGAGTGGGGGGCGCTGGGAATCCTTACCCTTAAAATAGTAGGGGGTAGGGTCCCCTAAAATATATTATTCACATTGAGCTTCTCATTATCTATGACACAAAACAACTTGATTCCAACCAATTCTATAAATAAGAGTTGCGTTGTTTCCCTTCTATTATTGTTGAGCAACCATCAAAATTCCCTTGTCGAATAGTAGGGTGCCCTTTTTATAGAGTTATGAATGAACCGCAAGCAAGGATACTATAATTCCCCATGCCATAGCCCCACTGTAACCTTCATGACCCTACTATTTTAATGGGTAGGTGCCCTACCATTTGGCTAAAGCCTATAGCCTCTCAAAAGAATGGGCCCCTTTCTAGCATAAATAGATTATTCTAGTGTGTGCATAGGAGATGTCATTTTCGGGGAATGCATGCAGTTCATGTGGGAGGATATAGAGGAAGGCCCAAGGTCAGGAAAGAGGGGCAATCAAAACTACAGAAAGCCGACAGAAAGTGTCAAGTAGGCCTAGGGGGGTAGGCTTCCCTCGCCTATAGTTTCTTAGGGCTTCCCACTTATTGACCTATTGTCCCCAATTATGCCATGTTCACCAATATTTATATAGTTAGTTCTGATCCCCTACTATTCTAAGGGCATTCTATAGTTATGATATTCTCCAGTTGATGATATTATCATTGGAAGGAACTATGGTTATGATATTAATGATATTGGATTATGATATTAGATTCTGGGGAATGGGTTGGCATAATTCTTTAGGCCTTCCATGAGATGACATGAACGTGACTCGTATACTTTATTCACCAAGCACATGACACTGTACCTACTATCTAAATAGTTCATTTGTATGCAAAGTACATATCGCCTACTATTTTATAGGTGGGGGTGCCCTATAATTTCTATGCGTATAGTTGTTGAGTGGATGGATCCCAATCACGTTGACTATTATTCCTGCCTAAACCCTACTATTTTATGGGGTCATCACCCATTCTCTTATTAGGCTATAAAATTCTATTATTATAGCCAATTATAGGCTATAGAATTCTATTATTATAGCTGATAGTAGGCCAACCATTATAGATATTAAAAGTGTATAGATGAACCTAACTATTACGGTTCCCCATAGAATTGTAGGGCCTGGGGTAGATGAGTGACTATTCCGATGCAGAAGGTGGTGCTTTACTCTGCCACATTAGGGTAAGTCACCTTCCTATTCGGAACTGCAAATGTTAAAATATGTCTCCAAACAAGCTTTCTCTTCAGCATTGGGCTATCCTCTTACCCCACTATCCCAAACTGCACATCAGGAGAATTTATTAGACCTCTTTTGTAGCACCACCACGTCTTCACCTCATCGTTTGATGGGAATCCCATGAATCCTTGGTCATGAAGGGGTGGTATCATTGGGAGGGTTACAAGGTGCCCCACCCTATTCTAAAGGGTTTAGGTGGAGCCTATACTCCAGGCGGATGAGTTCAAGGCCTATACATCGAGAAAGTCTTACTACATTCATGCCAGTTACACTACTTATACGAATTCCCTCCCCTCCCTTTGGGAGGGAACTGTAACCAATTCTCATTAATTAGAACATAGGGCTCTAACTAAAGCTTAACCCTTCATGCAGGGTGGGATTTAGTAGCCAAGGGTGAGTGGTTGATCAAGTTCTCTCACTGTTGAGAACCCACTGCCCCCTACGCCCCGACAAATTATACCCTACTATTCTAAGGCCCCCCTACGGGACGAAACTATAGTTGGGTGGGAGGCTGAACAATTTCCCCTCTTATTAGATTTTGCAGGGTGGGCTAGAGCCCAATATAGTAAAGGGCCTCTGCATGCATAGAAGGAATTGTTATTTGGCGTACATTACATGGCGGGGCCAGACTATAGTTGCCAAATGAGATTTTATAGGTAACATTCCCACCCCTTAGAATAGTATAGTTGGGGCCGCTATTAGCTTTAATAGGATTGATAGGGGGTCGTTGCCCCTTGCTGAATAGTAGGGGCCCACCCAACCTGAAGATAGGGGTTAATGGCATCAGCCTACATACGCCCCCCTAGTGCAGAGGTAGATTAGTTGGTGGGTGGACATAGTTCTGTTGGAAAGTGATTCATTTTTGGACTAATATGGAACACTTGAGGGTTGTCATTTATGGAAACACATCTGGTATGATGATCACTTGGAGTTTTTTATAATTTTGGAGATGCATATTGCAAAATTACTAAGTACGGTGAACAGAAAATAGAGTATAGCAGTACAGTTTTGGACAATGATTATAGTATATGATGATTGGTGACATGAGAGCTTAGAGGAAGACATTTTGGGGTATGTGTGACCTTATGGTAAGGTCACTTGAGTTTTGGTGCTGATGGTAGTGAGTTACAGTGTATTGAAGATATGTGAAGACAAAGTAACAGAGTAACGGAGATACAGGGCAGATGAACAGTCATGATGATTAAGGGAGTATGACATGGAATCCAAACGTGCTTATAAGATGGTTTGGGATTGTGGATAACCTATTTTTTGGTAGTATAAGGTCTCTGAATTTGTATTTACTCTTTGCATAAGTATTAATTCTATTTTGTAATGTATTAGAGAGCCGACTGGATAATGTAATACATATATATA
>MU225445.1:1709110-1719244 GCA_018584345.1 Thuja plicata
GGATTGATCTCAACCGTTCATTTCATCCCTAATTCCTATATAATAAACCCTTCATAACCATTTGAAGGATCCAGGATTTCAAGCTCTCGTGCGCCATTACTATGTCAGTTTGGTTCTAGCATTCAAGTCATCTTGCTATCACACACTCATTTAAATTAACAAATTCTCAACACTTCTCAAGTCATAGACGCTGCCCATACCAATACTAAGCATCAAAAATAGTGTTTCAGAAGGAGTAGAGAGAGACAATAGAAGCTTCATGCACTTTGGGGTTTGCATTCATTTGTTTTCCTTTCTTTGTTTGTACATTTTATTGGTTACGTTTCAATTTATTCATTTTATTAGCTCTTGGGTATTGGATTTATATCATTGTAAAACCATTGCTACTAACCCTCACCTTTGGAAAGCTTGGGAACCATAAATCACGATTGAGAGAGGCATACATTTTGGTGAACCTGACGTGAATCAAACAACACAAATATTTCTTGTAGGTAGTAGATGGAACTAATTAGCCATGGTTGTACGTTCACAGAACTCATCTCCATCATTTTCTCAATATCTGTGTAATTTTGCAATTGCTAGTAGTTTGTCGCAATTGACAAAATCATGTCGCAATTGACTGGTTTAATGCCGCAATTGATTTGAGGGTTTCACAATCTTTTCTATCATTTTTCAATTCTCTATTTCTGGTATTGTGCCGCAATTGACTGATCCGTGCCGCAATCGCCTGTATATTGTAGCAACTGAGAGTATTCTGCCGCAATTGATAGAACTTTACTGCAATCGCCAAAAGTTTGCCGCAATCGCTAAAAGGTTTCCGCAATAGCCAAAACTTTGCCGCAATTGAGCGAAGGTATTTATGTTTTGCAATTATCAGCTTCTAAAATTTTGTTTGAAATATTTAAAATATAACATTTAAGTATAAGTGACATATTTACCTTTCTTATACTTTAAGTTATATTTTAAATATATACTTCTAGGATATTTGAGAGTGGTTTTAGATCTCTAGGAGTTAAAATGCAAAATCTAGATTTTGGAGGATTTTAACAAATTTTAGACTTAGTCAAATTTCAGGATTCAGCATGTGCTACAAACCTTGTTGTTTTAGCTTGTGGCATTAGAAACAGATTTAACAAAGCAACTAAAATTAACCCATTTGTTATTTTAGTGCTTAAAAATAACATTGTATGCCAAACATCACAAATCTCACTTTTCCAATTTGGTGCTTAAAATTGACATGATGGTTAACAATTGAACAAAGGCAAAAAATCTTTCAATTTGGTGCTTTTAAAATTGAACAAGCAAATCATCGTCTACTTTGGGCTTTAAAACTAAACACTTGTTCTTGTATGGTGGTGTAGCTTAGTTGACATTTCAAACTTTTAGAGCTTAATCAATTTACCTTGTGTCTTGAGTTTTGGGTGCACTTGCACAATCTGTTAGATTAAACACCTTTATACTTTTTTAGAAAGGCCTATCCAGGGAATGCGCTTCTTCCTCGAAGAATGACCTTAAACTAGTAATCCTTTCGATCGGTATATAAACAAGGCGTGAACCAAATTTCTATCTTATCTAGCCAAGCTCAGGCGAGGTGTGTTGATGATAGTCTGGATCAGGTGAATATCCCTAAGGAGCCAGCGTAGTCAACTAGGCTCTTAAGTGAGTTACACACGTACAAACCGATTGGATAGATGTCACAGACCCTAACTACAACCTTGTTAATTAGAGGCCAACCCGATCTACCTCTGAAAAGATACCTTATTATAGTGCAAGGGGTTTTAGAATTCCCCCCCAAGATTCCCAACATATGTGTCCCACGGTATTTGTGTAGTGAAAGAGATCTTCACTCCATGGCAACAATACCTGGCAACGACAAAAATACGGGTGCCTACGTCGTGGACCTTCATGTCCTAGTAGTGTGACAATTTTTGTGTGAGCTAACGGACATTCAAGTATTGGGCCTATAATATTGTATTTTGAAGCCATTTACCTAGATTAATCTGACTGTTCATTGTTGAGACCTCATGATAACCTTGCAACTTGAAAAAGTTGTAGAACACACACATTGTCAGTCTTCATTTTTTCAAAACACAGTGTCTGTTGTGCTTGTTCTTTGATCAGTTTCTAATAATGCAAAACAAACATCCAACTGTCAAAACGAGTCAAACGTGTTAAAGTCTAGGGTTGTCAACACCAACTGTCTTGCAAATCAGAAGCCTTGTTTCAGAATATCAAAATTGCCAGACAGTGATACCTGTCTTCTAGTCTTTTTGAGACTGTTTCCCCTTTATTACAATTGCACACATTTTGCCGCAATTGATAGAAGTCTGCCGCATTTAACTTGGTTATTGCCGCAATCAACCTGTTTATTACCACAATTGGTGATAAACTACCGCATTCAACCATTCACTTTTTTGCAATCAGTGGAGTTGTGCCGCAATTGACCAGAGATATTTTACACCTATTTTGACCTAAAAACCTTGAAAGAACTCTTCATTTTGTGTCAAAGACGAGTGTCTATCCCAGAAAAATGTGAAGAACATTGTGTGAATATCTAAACATTAAAGATAATCCCTTCTCTGAAAAGCATGATTATTGTCTAAAACATTGTTAGTTCGAAAGCTCAGACTCAAAATATCTTGATCTCATCATATCAAACATCATCATTATCTCTATCAAGTGACTTTGTCCCAAGCAAAGGTCAAAAAATCTTGTCTTTTACATCACCATAACTTTGAGATCAAGATAAATCAACATCTGTCCTTAGAATTACCCTTGTCCACTACATAACTCAGACTTCCTTAGAAAGGTTATCCTTTTTTGTTTTCTTTATATCACTTGTTTTAGTTACAAAATTTGGACCACACTATGTCTTAAACACCTCATGGAGGGCCTTACACAAGGTCGATGGCTAGAACTCAACCTGAGGACTCATACATAAATAGATTCCCCGCTTGGGAAATAGAGCGAGAGGACGATCCTTTCAAGAATACCAGTCCTGCTCTTTTTGAGAATCCTCATGGGTCAGCCATATTCCAAAATATCACAGAAGAGGAGCTCAAAGATATTGAGCAAGATGCCCATTCCACGCAAGTGGTTGATGTTGTTTTAGAGAGGAACCCTAAATGTTTCTTAGCCATGCTAAGAAAGAAGGGATTCAAACTCCTCGCTGAATTTAGTGTGTCAACCATCTGGCCCGAAAACCCTCTCGCAGGTCAAAACACTACTCAGCCCTCTCAAACACTACCTATGGTTTCTCAAATCTTCGCACCCTTGACAACACCAACATTGGCACAGCCAATACCCAATAAAACCAACTACGCAAACCAAGAAAGCACATCTTTGATGCAAAGCATGACAGACTGCCAACTAAGTGCACCCATGGTCACTAGTATGCCTCCACCTTCGGCCTTGTGGTTTGGTTAATCAAGCTCTCATGCTATGCCTTTTATCCCACCAACAAGCAACAACTTTTTTCCACCATACAGGTACCACAGTCAATCCCTACTAGCCTTGGGGTCAACACATCATTCCCACAGGGATCCATCTCTGAGGTCTGACTTTCAGTCAATGCCCACCCAAGGTTATGCCTTTGCACACTCAGCAACAACTTCAACCCCAACTTCAGCAGCAACAACCCCAGCTTCAACAGCAACAACCTCAACCCCAGTAGCAAAAATACCAGCTTCAGCAACAACAACCTCAACCCCAACCCCAACATCAAACACAACAGAATCAACCTTGGGCCACTCATGTGCCCCCATATTAGAATCATGTGTTGGGAAATCAATATCAAGTCCCAAAGTTGAGGTCCTATGTTCATACTCAAGGGACACAACCTAGTGAGTCCTATATCAACCAATTTCCCCCGTGGGAAAAAAACAATATGATAACCCATTTCCCTCATACAAAGAAGAACAAGAACCAAACTACTATGATGACAACAACCCTCTTGTCTATTCAGAGAGTTTCCTCGAGTTGACACACGAACAATGGCAAACTAATACCCTCATGCAACAAGTGCAAGACCTGCAAAATCAGCTAGATGATCTTCAAAGTCAAAGTATTACACTCTAGATGATCTTCAAAGTCAACCAAAGTATTACACTCTAGAGGATTTATATCCTTTCCCTATTGACTATATGTCTCAAATCCCATCACAAGTCAATGAATGTTCTCTTATTTCCTCAAATCCACCACCGATGATTTCCTAAACAAACACAATTGAAAATATGTCATCTTTGGGAGACCAATCTAAACCTTTCAAGAGTTTAGTTCAAAATCTAGTTCATAGACATCATTCTATTGTTAAGCAATATCAAAATCATCTACCCATGTCTAGCAAGGGCCCATTCCAAAACAATAACATTGTTGACACATCTATCTCCTATGAATAATTTGTCCCACAAAAATCCTCCATGCTTCCCATTAGTCCTTCATACCCTGAAGAGTCACATGAGAAAGTTTTTCCATTCCTATCAAATGATATATCCAGTGATGAGACCTCCCAAGGGCTATCCACAATAGATTTCAATGTTAATCCCTCTTACGACTCAGATATCCTAGATCCAATGCCGCAATATGATCCATTTCTAGATGAACCCACTCCAGAGAGTCCCATTCAAAATCCTTCTCCCTCATGTCAAAACATTGAACCCTTCCAAGAATCCACCATACATATTCCAATTGATACCCTATGTCAAGAGGATGATGCAAAGCATAAAGAAACAAATCCTAAAGAAAATCAAGATCAAGATCCCAATAATTACCAAACCTGTGTAGTTTTTGACCAAGATCTTATACTTCTAGAAACTCATGAAGATTCCACTATCCTTGACCATCTTATCCAAGCTGATCCCCTTCCATCCCAAGAAATTTTTTTCCTTCCAAGTCTTATGGACCTTCCACTTCCCATTCCTAAGCAAGATCATGGCATCCTTCCCATTCCTTCGAAGGATTCCATTCACAGTCAAGAGAAAATCACACCTAAAATGGAGTCTGATGGTCCTCTTCCAAGTCAAGATCAAAGTATCCCTTCACCTTCATCTCCACAACAAGATCCCATCATCCCTCCAGATCCTCCTCATGATCCTATTATTCCTTCATCTCCCTGTCCTAATCCTCCATCTTCTCCACAAGATCATATCCTACCAAATGATCTTGTCACTGCTCCTATTCCATCACAATATCATATCATTCCTCCTAGTACCCCTCATGATCCCAACACATTTATGCAATTTGTTCATGAACCCCATGCATTTCAAATGGATTCCTCTACTTCCATCCGGTCAGGTCCACTTCATGATCCTATTGTTTCTTCCATATCATATCTACCTCAAAATGAACTCGTATATTTTAGAAAGTATCCTACTAGTCAAAGAAAGTATTATCAAGTCAAAGGGTTAGACCTCCATGAACAAAGTACATTAAAACCCTTTCATATCAAAGAAAATTCTAATGGTCATGGCCTCCATAAAAAAACTCATTCTCAATATGTTGGTACCCCTTCCAAATCCACATCCAAATGTATACCATCCCCTTCACCCCTTCCATCCATCTTAGGTCCATATATTCCTCCATCCACTAGTTCACAATCCACTTCTCCTTTCCTAAATCAAGGTCAACAAAGGCACACATCTTGGACAACCTTCCACCCATCCAAAAAGTCTCCATACCATTATTATCCATCCATGAATCACATTCGCCTTTTAAGCAATTTGAATGCCAAACATAAGTTCCATAAGTCAAAAAATCCACATGCAGACAAGGATCAACATGTCCAGTCTAATCGACATGTAAAAATAAAGAAAAATATGATCCAAAAGGAAAAAGAAATGTCCAAAAGGCCACAAAGGCCCCTTGAGAAAAAAGAAAATTCAAAATCAATATGGGTTCCTAAATATCTTATAGAAACAATGTGTTCTAAGGGCCCACAAAAGAATAAAAAATCAAAATCCATGTGGATTCCTAAGAAGCTTCTTGAAGCACATCCCAAAGAAAAATCCAAGTTGGCATCCAAAATTTCTATCCATCCATTTAAACACCTCCAACCTTCCAAATCCATTATGGGTCCTTATGTCCCAAAATTCATAAACATTCCTCCATCAAGTCCAAAATCTCCTTTTCTTCCATCAAATCCAAAATCTCTTTTTCCTCCATCACTCCATCACCCCTCAAAGTGTGTGCCAATGTTGTTCGTTCCCACATATCCATCCACTCAAAATAAATTATTCTTGCAATCCCTCCATTATCCAACACACATATTCCAGTCTTCCATCAATCCTCTTATCCAATCCTGCACATAAAGCATTACCCTATCCCACTTCATCCATTTTATCCCCCTTTTCCATCACCCTATCAACATCTTTGAGCATACCTTCAATAGCCATGATCTATTATAACATATTACAAGGTTACAATCTTAAGAGCAAGATGCTTAAGTCCTCCCTCCATTTCCTATCATGAGTCTATTATCTTCCAAAAAAGTCAAAAAAAAAGAGAGAAAAATATTCGTCCACTAGTGAAAACCCAACAAATAGGCACATTGGGCAAGTACCATGATGAAAAACATGAAAACATGAATCATGTGTAATCTACGAACCTCTTGCATTCCATACACGGGGGCATGTTCCATCCATATTTTCCTATCATATCATATCCCTTTCAATTCCTCCATTGACCTATATCCCTCATATCCCTTACCTTATCAGCATCCATATTTTTCCAACTTTGATCTTGACAAGGCTAGGGATCTCCCTAGAAGCATCACATGTCCTATATGTTTCATGTTGTCTACATCCCTATGGTCCATATTTCCTATATTTTCATAATCTTGA
The DNA here is from genome assembly GCA_018584345.1 of Thuja plicata. Lineage (NCBI taxonomy): Eukaryota > Viridiplantae > Streptophyta > Pinopsida > Cupressales > Cupressaceae > Thuja > Thuja plicata. The sequence goes on from MU225445.1 coordinate 1,715,947, forward strand.
ATCCATATCCCTTCCCCTTGTCCATTCTTGATCTTTCTTTCCCTATCCATGTCCTATCATTATCCTATCAAAACCCTCTCTTGGTCTTGATTAGAAAATACAGATAAAAAATGCAAAACCCATTTTCAACATCCTCTTGACATGTCCACTCTTGTCAACCACATGCCAATCAATGCACCATGTCTTTATCTTATCTTGTCATGTCTAGTCCCTTATCTTGCAAATAAACATGTTATCCCATCCCATGGATAGCCCTTGGCATCCAAACAACTTCAAGACATACTAAGAGACCTTTGACCTTCATCCATCAATCCATAATTTCCTCGCCTTGCTAGACTGGGGGAATCTGAAAAAAATTCTATGTGGGGATTTGACCTAGAGGGAAAGATTACACCATCTTTAGCAAATGGGAACAAGTACATCATAGTAGCAACAGAGTATTTCACTAAGTGGGTGGAAGCAATTCCCCTCACTTACATAACTGGAAAGCAGATATCAATGTTCATACTTAACCACATCATCTGTCGATACAGGATCCCTCAAACCATCCTGACAGATCATAGTACGCCTTTTCAAAACAAAGATGTCAAAGATCTATGTGAACAGTTCCATATCAAACAAGGGTTATCTTAATTTTATTATCCTCAAGGGAATGGCCAAGCCGAAGCTACGAACAAAATGAATTTGAAAATCTTGAAGAAAACAGTGAATGAATCAGGATGAAACTGGCATTTACAGCTTAGTTCCGCATTATGGGCATACAGAACTAGCATGAGAACACCTACAGGAGAAACTCCTTTCTTTCTAGTATATGGATTAGAGGTGGTCCTACCCCTTGAAGTGGAAATCCCATCCCTGAGGATATCACTAAAGAACCTTATTTCAGATGAAGACCACAGAGTGGCAAGGCTCAGTGAACTAAAATTACTAGACAAAAGAAGACAATATGCCTTCAACCACTTACAAGGCTATCAGAACCACCTTAGAAGGAACTATCATAAGAAGGTGAGATCCTGAACATTTTAGATATGAGACCTTGTCCTCATGGAAAATCAAAAGAACCAAGTAGAGCGAGTCAAACCTGAAAAGTTTGAGCCTAACTGGCTGGGACCATATGTCATTGTTAGCTCTACCCACAGTGGGGCATACATACTGGCGACACTAGAAGGAGATCATCTCCCTAGATACATCAACAACATGCACCTCAAGAGGTTCTATGCTTGAGGCCTCGATGGTTAAGGCACCTATCTAGATATCCATAAAATACCAAAAAAATAAAAAAATACAAAATGTTACCTTGTTTAAAACCTAGCAAACAGGCGCCTTGGAGAAAACAAAAATAAAAATAAAAAAAGTAAAGAGAAACAAAATTGCTCTCTCTGTGAAAACTTGGCAAATAGGCGCTATTAAGTAGGTACCTTGGTGAAAACCTAGCAAACAGGCGCCAAGTGTTCAAATCCAGCTTCACCATCAATGAACTCCAAAAGATTGAGCACAGTTCAAATGCAAGACTGACTACCCAAGCTATATCCAGAAGCACACTCCCCTCTGAGCACCAAGCACTTATCCATGGTTAATACTAGTCCACCAGACTAGGGGGCGATTCTAAATGTCCTAAAAAAAACCAAAAAATCAGAAAAAACATCAAAATCCTAAAAAGATAAAAAAATCCTAAGAAAATCAATCTTCATAAAAAACAAATATAAAAAATTTGCAAAATCCCAAGCAATAAAACCAACTTGGTTATCAAGAGAGAAAAGGGCAATCACGCCCAGTCAATTAATGTCACAATCATGAGCTTTGTGAATCAGCATTGGGCTCATCTGACACAAATTTATCAATCTATCATATCAATCAACAAGCAACTGGCGACTAAGCCAATCTATCAAATTGTCACAATCATTAGCTTTGCGAACCAGCATGGGGCCCATTTGACATAGCTTGATCAGCTGCCAAAACGATCAAAATCAATCAATCAAATCATATCAATCATCTTACATAGTGATGGATACGCTCAAACCAGACAGGTCAGTCTTATATGAGTCATCTATTACTAAAACCAGACACACTCAAGCAATCAAGTCAATCAAGCCTATCCAAAGAGTTGAGCTAATCAAGAGAATCCAACTGCATCAAGGAACCATCCAAAAATGTTGACTAGGTCAGTCAGTTGGTCAAATGTCAGTCTATATTTTATGATTATGTTCTTACGCTACTCCAAGATCCACCATGTGAGGAGAGTAGCTATGATAGCTCATGACTTATTTTCTTTGATTGTTGTCTGTTGAATGTTCACTTCGATTTTAGGGCCATGATGATTTAGGATAAATGCGGTAGGCGCTGTCACTTATTTGGCAACTGCGCAGTTCCATGATCAGAGCTTAACCCTAGGAAAGAATTGGACATTCCTTCTCTTTTATTTGCTTGTTTGGTTTATAGAATCAAGAGCTCGCAGTGCTATTCAGATGGACTCTGAGTGTGCTAGAGTTCTATCTTGGTTTCTATGGTCTTTTATTTTATTTTGCAATCAAGAGCTCGCGATGCTATCCAAATGGACTCTAGGGGTGTAGGAGTTCTATCTTGTTTGCTTTGGCTTTCCCTTTTCGGAATCAAGAGCTCGCGGTGTTATCTAGATGGACTTTGGGTGCATAGGAGTTCTATCTTGGTTTCTTTGTTTCAGTTTATTCAGAGGACAAAGTGTTATCCATATGGTCAATATCTAGGTGCTTTTGGATCTCTTTCTTTTCAAATAGGGAACATAGCTGAACCCAGATGGTCAATATTTGGGTGCACTAAGTTCTCTTTATATTCAATCTCTCTACTCCTTCCGCTTATCAAGAGGTCATGGCGGTATCCAGGTGGTATGTGATCTAGATACATTGGACTCTCTTTAGAATTTCAGAAAATACAAAAAAAGATGCAATGATGACAAATATTGGAAACAGGGGCAGCGACTTGGGACACTCATCCTTTCTATCAATTCATATCTATCAAAAAAGCAAAAAAAATCATTTCTATCATTCCATTCTATTAGATCAATCTCAGAGAACATCTATCCAAACTAACTTCTTTCTAATTAACACATGCATTACTCAGATATTTTGTACATAATAGATTGCATTCATTGCATTTAAGTGCATCAGAAAATGAAAAAAACATAGTAGTTGCATACATAGTAGATCATATAATCAATGCATCCATCATCAATAACATCATAACTAACATAGGAATGCATTCATCATCATCATATAGTGATTCACATTTTCAACAAATTAATGCTCATCTGACGCATTTTCTA
>MU225445.1:1753562-1766497 GCA_018584345.1 Thuja plicata
CCAGTCCACATGGGTAACTTCACCCACCTCTTTAGTTCAAAAAGGTAACTCACCATTAGCTCTTCAGTCAACCAAACTCTATCTCCTCTTTACCAATTGAAGAGGTGGAGTTTACTGATGGCTTCTCTAGTTCTTTTTATTCTCAACCGTTTATCTCCCTATCTTTGGGATTGATCTCAACCATTCATTTCATCCCCAATTCCTATATAATAAACCTTTCATAACCATTTGAAGGATCTAGGATTTCAAGCTCTTGTGCGCCATTACTATGTTAGTTTGGTTCTATCATTCAAGCCATCTTGCGATCACACACTCATTTCAATTAGCAAATTCTTGACACTTCTCAAGTCACAGACGCTGCCCACACCAATACTGAGCATCAAGAACATCATTTTAGAAGGAGTAGAGAGAGATAATAGAAGCTTCAAGCGCTTCGGGGTTTGCATTTATTTATTCTCCTTTCTTGTGCTTGTACATTTTATTGGTTACGTTTCAAGTTATTCATTTTAGTAGTGCTTGTGCATTGGATTTCTATCATTGTAAACCTTCGCTACTAACCCTTGCCTTTGGAAAGCTTGGGAACCACAGATCACGAAGAGGAGGTGTACATTTTGGTGAACCCGATGTGAAGCAAACAACCCAATTATCTCTTGCAGACGACAAACAAAATTGATCAACCACGGCCGTATGGTCACAAATCTAAAAATCTTTATTTTTTCAATATCTGTGTTATTTCGCAATTGCTGGTATTTTGTCGCAATTGACGAAACTGTGCCGCAATCGACTAGTTTAATACCGCAATCGATTGTAGGTTTTCACATTTATTTTCTGTCATCTTCTGGGTCTCTGTCTTTTCTACAGTTTTCTGCAATTGATCCACTGGTACCGCAAGTAGATTAATTGTACCACAATTGACAGATCCAGACCACAATTGACTGATCCAGACTGCAATTGATTGTACTTTACCGCAAGTGAAAGTGTTTTTTCACAATTGATATTTTTAGGCCACAATCGCCTTCTATTTACCGCAGTTTCCTGTGCATTACTACAATCACCTGAAAAATTTCTCATCAGGGCCAAAATTATTTATCTTGCAATTTAAAAATATGATACTTTCTTCTTTTTTTTGTAGGACGATGAGTTCCCGTGAACAGGAAGGGTAAGTTGTTGGTAAGTATCATTCATTGTCTCAAAGTTACATATACTCTCATTTTACAAAAGATCCTTTTTGATACTAACTTTTTTAAACAAAGAAAACTAAAAGGAATTCACTTGTCGATTTGGGTTTAAAAAGAACAGTGTTTGTCAAACATCTCACATCTCATATTTTAGATTTGGGTTTAAAATTGACGTGGGGACTAGAATTAAACAAAGCAAAAAATCTCTCAAATTGGTGCATTAAAATTGAACAAGAAATCAAACACCTACTTTTGGGCTTAAAATTGAACACTTGTGCTTGTATGGTGGTGTAGCTTAGTTCACATTTCAAACTTTTAGAGTTTAATTGATTTACCTTGTGTCTTGAGTTTTGGGTGCACTTGCACAAACTGTTAGATTAGAAACCTTTATACTTTTTTAGAAAGGCCTATCTGAGGAATGCGCTTCTTCCTCGGAGAACAACCTTAAACCGGTAATCCTTCCGATCGGTATATAAACAAGGCGCGAACTAAAGTTCTATCTTATCTAGCCAAGCTCGGGTGAGGTGTGTTGGTGATAGTCTGGATTGGGTGAATATCCCTAAGGAGCCAGCATGATCAACTAAGCTCTTAAGTGAGTCACACATGTACAAACCGATTGGAGAGACACCACAGACCCTTACTACAACCTTGATTAATTAGAGGCCAACCCAATTTACCTCCAAATAGGTACCTTATTATAGTGTAAGGGGTTACAAAATTTCCCCCCAAGATTCCCAACATATGTGTCCCACGATATTTGTGTAGTGAAAGAGATCTTCACTCCACAACAACAATACCTGGAAATGGAAAAAACACGGGCACCTACATCGTGGACCTTCATGTCCTAGTAGTGTGACAATTGTTGTGTGAGCTAATGGAAATTCAAGCATTGGGCCTATAACATTGTATTTTGAAGCCATTGACCTAGATTAGTCTGACTGTTTCTTGTTGAGACCTCGTGATAACCTTGCAACTTGAAAAAGTTGTAGAACATACACATTATCAGTCTTAATTCTTCAAAACACAGTGTCTGTCGTGCTTGTTTCTTTGATCAGTTTCTGAAAGCGCAAAACAAAACAAAAAAACTATCAAAATGAGTCAAACGTGTTAAAGTCTAGGGTTGTTAATGTCAATTGTCTTGCAAATAAGAAGCATTGTTCCAAAAATATCAAAATTGTTAAGCAGTGATACCCATCTTTTAGTCTTTTTGAGATTGTTTCTCATTTATCGCAATTGCCTGCATTGTGCCGCAATTGAAGGAAGTCTGCCGTAGTTAAACTTGTTTATTGCCGTAATTGACCTGAGGTACTTTATTCCTGTTTTGACCTAAAATCCTTGAAATAACTCTTCATTTGGTGTCTAAAACTAGTATCTATCCTAGGAAAACGTAAAGAACATTGTGTAAATCTCTAAACAATAAAGATCATCCCTTCTCTGAAAAGCACGATTATTGTCTAAAACATTGTTAGTTCGAAAGATCAGACTCGAAATACCTTGATCTCATCATATCAAACATCATCATCTTTATCAAAGTGACTTTGTCCAAGGCAAAGGTCGACAAATCTTATCTTTTTACATTGACAAATCTTATCTTTTTACATCATCACTACTTTGAGATCAAGATATATCAAAATCTATCCTTAGAATTACCCTTGTCCAAAACATAGCTCAGACTTCCTTAGAAAGGATTTTTCTTCCTTGTTTGCTTTATATCACTTGTTTTAGTTACAAAATCTGGACCACACTATGTCTCAAACACCTCATGGAGGGCCTTACACAAGGTCTAAGGCTAGAACATAACCTGATGAGTCATATATCAACCGATTCCCCACTTGGGAAACAAAGCAAGAGAACGATCCTTTTGTAAACACCAGTTCTACTCTGTTCATTTAACAACCCTGTGGGGTAGCTCTTTTCCAAAATATCATGGAAGAGGAACTAGAGGATATAGAGCAAGATGCTTATTCCACACAAGTAGTTGACGCTGTTGTAGAGAGGAATACCGAACGCTTCTTAGCCATGCTGATAAAGAAGGGAGTCAAACTCCCCGCTAAATTCAGTCTATCGACCATATGGCTTGAAAACCCTCTCGCAGGTCAAAACACTACTCAGCCTCCTCAGATACTGCATGTTGTCTCTCAAATCTTACCACCATTGGTATTACCCACATTGACACAGATGATACCCAATCAAACCAATGACACAAACCAGGCCAGCACATCTTCCACTCAAAACATGACAGGATCGCAACTGAGTGCACCTATGGTTACTAGTATGCTCCCACCTTCAGTCACATGGCTGGGGCAATCGATCTCTCAAGCTACACCAAACACCAACTGTTCTGAAACTATGCCACTGCTGCAGTCAATTCATACTAGTCTTGGGATCAACACCTCATGCCCATAGGGATCCATCTCTGCAGGTACAACTTACAGTCAATGCCTGCCCAAGGATACACCTTTGCCCATTCTGACATCAATCCAACCTCCACAACAACAACCCCAGCTTTAGTTGCCTCAAAACCAACCCCCGCAATAGCAACCCCAGCTTCAGTTGCCTCAAATCCAACCTCTGCAATAACAATCCCATCTTTAGTTGCCTCAAAACCAACCCTCGCAAAAAAACCCCCAGCTTTAGTTGCCTCAATTCCAACCCCAACAACAACAACCCCAGATTCAACCTTAACCTCAACAGTAGCAATATCAACCCCAGTTCCAATCATAACAACAAACACATCAAAACCCACCATGGGCTACTCATGTGCCCCCATTTCCAAATCACTCTGTGGGAAATCAACATCAAGTCCCTAGGATGAAATCCTATGTTCCTACTCAAGGGACACAGAGGCGCAGCCTCATACCCACTACAACTCAGATGAATGTCCTCACACACCAACCTCAATATCAAACAAACATGTTAATGCAACAAATACAAACCCTTCAAACCCAAATGATGGATATGCAAAATCAGGGGCAAACTAAATCCTACATGGCAGAGGATTTATACCCATACCCCTTTGACCATTCTCTCCACATGTCTCCATTCCCAAATCACTTCTCGGTACCAAAATTCAAATAATATAGGGGCAATACCAACCCTATTGAGCATATGTAAGAGTTTTTTGCTAGTTGCGTTGAAGTCGCCCATGATGAAACATATTTAATGTGACTGTTCCCACAAAGCTTGGCCAGACCAGCAATGGAATGGTTCTCTCATTTACCTCATGGCATTCAGTCTTGGGGTGAACTGGCTGAAAATTTCATAGCTCACTTCCATCATCACATTGAGTGCAAGGTCAGCATCAAGGACCTTTGCGATATCAAACATAAGGATGGAGAGTCTTTTGTGAAGTTCCTACAGAGATGGAGGAATACGACAAACCACATAACATATGATGTGCCCGAACAAGACCTAATAGTCATGTTTGTTGACAATCTAATTCCAGACATGTCATTCACAACAGAGTTACATTTAGCTCCGAAATTCACACAACTCATCGAACGAGGAGTTCGTTGTGAGAAAATCTTAGTTAAACAAGGAATCCTTGCAGATCCAACACAAATGAATACAAACAAAAATGCAATGGACAAAGCTAAGTGGTGGAACAAAAACAAAAATGTCACTAGTGATGGTGTCATTGATGTGAAGACAGTCAACTATGCACAACCCAAGGTATCACTGCAAGGCGCACCTGTGGCCAACCAAAAACCCATAGGGCCCACTCAACCAACATACACCCAAAACCAACCTCCCCCTATATAAGCGACCGCTGTGTTAAACAACCAACAACAGAATCAACACAAACCACAGTTTCAATTCCAGCAACAAGATTTCACACCATTAGGAGAGCCGATAGAATCAACTTTACGCAAGTTGATACAATCTAACACTAGCACTCTCCCAGAAATTAGGGATTTTGAATAGGATGCAAACAAACCAAGGTGGTATAATGACAAGGACTTCTGCGAGTTCCATTGGGTGAAAGGGCATAAAACATCTAACTGTTATCAATTGAAACATGCTATCCAAGACCTGATTGACACAGGGGCCATCAATGTGACAAATACCCAAACCAAAGGCACAACTGATCACACTATCTTCAATGATACCTTTCATGATCACAACAAGGGAAAAGCCTTCGGGTTTGGTGGACAGGCAAAACAAGTTAACTATACATATGCCAACAGTGATAATGTTATCAATTGCCTCAATCCTTCAGATAGCCATGTGGCTACTATTACTATCAAAGACCAAGGTAAAAAATGTGTTGTAACAATGCGTCGCACCAGAGTCATCTTGCAAGGAGTACTATCCTCATCTACTATATCTGCCAAACCTAAAGCAAACTTAGATCCACTGCTAAGCATAGTGGATCAACTAAAGTGCACACCTGTCCAGATCTCCATGTTTGACCTATTGCGCATATCTCCACAGCATAGACTAGGACTTGACCAAGCCCTTCAGAATGCAACTATCCCAAGGGACATAACACCCAAGAGCTTCCAAATGATGGTTAACCATATAGCTTCTAACAAACATGCCACATTCATAGACCATGACGTGCATCCGCATAAACCCCTACATAATGATCCTTTGCACTTACTTGTCCAGGTGCACAAAAGCGCTATCCGTAGGGTCCTTATTGATGGTTGAGCTGGGTTTAACATCTGTACTCTAAAGTTAATCAAGCAACTGTGCTATTCAGAATCAAGCATTGATGTCATAAGGAGGATAAATATTAGAGCTTATGATGAAGAGGAAAGGTCCTCTAAAGGTATTATCATTCTACCTGTCCGTATTGGTCCAGTGGTCAAAAAAACTCCCTTCCAAATCCTAGACCTTGAGTTGGGATACAACATGCTACTAGGGAGACCCTGGATACATGAAATGCAAGCAGTATCTTCAATGTACCATCAATGCATCAAGTTCCCACACCAGGGAGAGGAAATCATTATAGAGGGAGATCCCAATCCTTTCTAATACTGTAATGTTTTTCAAATAAACACTGATAACCAGATACCCTCAAACCAAGATGCAAGCATCCCATCCTCTTCAGATTCAAATCCCAAGGATGTCACACAGACAACAGGAAAGATAGCCATTAACCAAGACACAAGTATCCCCTCCTCTTCAGATTCAAATCTTAAGGATGTCACATGGAAAGCGGGCAAAATATACATCACCAACAAAGGTTGTGGTGAGTATAGATATGAAGAGGCTTTCACCATCACCCACATGCCTCAGATCCTGAGAACTTATGGCATGCCACAACCTGTTATTACAATAGAAACTCTGCAGCCTGTTCTATTCAGATGTTCACCCATAACCTTTGTCAGATGGGGAGACATAGCGGAAGAAAAGCCATTTGAACAAGAAATGAGTGCATGGTTATACCAAGACCCACACGAGACAATCCAAAAAACCCTACCCTTGTCAAACTATGGTAATGGTTATACAATGTTACAAATATTCAGGTACGATGGTACAACTAGCCTGGGGGCAAGACATCAAGGCATAATGGAATTGTCTCTCCCGCCAACCCAGAGAAACAAGAGAGGGTTGGGCTATGGACAAAAAAGATTCAGTCCTGTGATCCAAGACATCCAAGATAATCAGGAACAAATAACAGAGATGCACTGGGGGCACAACACATAACATGTCTTGATAAGCAACATCTTAGCACAGTTGTTGCCCACCAAAGAGGGAACCACACAAACCCAAATAGACCTCCACATAGCAATCGATGATAACCAAGGAAGTGAGACATCTGATGAGTGTTCCATTGAGACTGACTCCGATGAGTATGAGTGGAGATCCTTTCACGACTCTAAACCGTCAAACCCAGATTATTCCCCTCAGTCAAACACTATCATAAACTTAGAAAACTTATTTGACCAACTGTCCATTGTCAAACAACCCTACATAGATAAGCATGTCATTTATCAAACCTCAAGTGGTGCATCCACATCACAGTCTAGTTTTGTAGGAACCATATCTTTAGTCTCTTTCAGTCAACCAGAGTCAGACAACCATGAAAGTATCTATCTTGTACACCCTGAGCTAATAGAATGGGATCAACAAGGACCCCCTGATTTAGATGTCTTCGAGAATGATGAGGCTATTGCTAATTTCATGGGACTTAGGGAAGGCATTCCGTCAAGAGACCACAAGGCAGGCTTCTCCATTAACCTCAACAAAGCGGAATATTTTGGGGAGGCAATTCCTCTTTCCAGTCCACAAAAGAAAAAAGAACAAAATAATGATAAAAAGCTAAAACAAGACGTATCTTCTAGTGAAAACTTCACTGAGGCACTAGAAGATGGAAAGAAGGAACTCCCCCCCTTGACAGAGGAGAAATCAACATTACTAGCAAAAGAAACAAAGGAAGTCAATTTGGGAGATGATAGGAACCCAAAGAACATATACTTGGGAAAATCACTCACCCCTGAGGAGAGAGAACAATTTATTAGCTTCTTTAAAGCCAGGAAGATAAATTTCACATGGTCCTACTCGGATATGCCAGGGTTAGATCCAGAGCTAGTACTACACCATCTCCCGTTGCTACCCAACGCCAAACCTGTCAAGTAGAAGTTGAGAAAGATGCATCCCCATGTTGCATTGCTAGTCAAGGCAGAGTTGAAAAAGCTCCTAGATGCCAAGTTCATAAGACCAATACCATACACAGACTGGATATCTAACTTGGTGCCAGTTACAAAGAAAAGTGGTCAGATACGGATTTGCACAGACTTCAGAGATCTCAACATAGCTTATCCCAAGGATGAATTTCCCTTACCCAACATTGATATGATAGTAGATCTAACCGCTAGACACCAAATGCTATCACTCATGGATGGCTTTTCAGGGTATAATCAGATAAGGATCGCGCCAGAAGACCAACATAAAATAACTTCCACATGTCCTTGGGGCACTTACTGTTGGAACGTCATGCCATTTGGTCTCAAGAATGTTGGCGCGACATATCAAAGGGCTATGACAACTATATTTCATGATCTCATCTACAAAAAAATGGAAGTCTATGTGGACGACATACTAGCCAAGTCAATGCTTCGCAAGGAACATTTACAAGTATTGGGATCAATCTTTGACAGAATGCAGGAATTCAAGGTCCGTTTAAACCCAAAGAAATGGGCATTCAATGTCACAGCAAGAAAGCTACTGGGGTTCATAGTGTCACATAAAGGCATCGAAGTAGACCCAGAGAAAGTCAAAGCAATATTGGACATGCCTCAACCATCGAACCTGAGGCAACTAAGAGGGTTACAAGGAAGGCTCCAATCAATCAGGCACTTCATAGCTTAGCTATCAGACAAGTGCCACCCATTGCAACATCTACTGCACAATGACATCAAATTCATATGGATCGAGCAATGCGAACAAGCATTCCAAATATTCAAGGACTACCTCCTCAAGTCTCCTATATTGGTGCCACCAGTCCAAGGTAGACCATTGCTTCTGTATATCTCAGCAATAGAGTCAACATTAGGTGTACTCTTGGCACAACTTGATGACGAAGGTAAAGAAAGGGCCATCTACTATCTAAGTAGAACATTGGTTGGATATGAGCTCAACTATACACCAATTGAAAATTCATGCCTTGCATTTGTCTTCGCTTCCCAGAAGCTGAGACATTATATGTTGAGTCACCAAATAAAGTTGATCGCACATATTGATCCTTTAAAGTACCTCCTAAGCAAAGTAGTGCTCACCGGATGACTTGCAAAGTGGGTAAGGATCTTAAGTGAGTTTGACATTGAGTACATAGACAGAAAGTCCATCAAAGGGAAAGTGATCGTAGATCAACTAGCAAAGGCACCCATTCAGGACCATCAACCTATTATTTCTGACTTTCTTGACGAATCTATTACGACACTACAACCAGTGATTGAGGTATGGAAACTCTATTTTGATGGGTCATGCACGAACCACGATGCGAGGGCAGGGATAGTGCTTATCACTCCTGATCATGATACAATTCCATAGTCTTTCAGACTCAACTTCCCCTGCACAAACAACCTAGCAGAATATGAAGCACTGGTCATCGCTCTAAAGATAGAAATTCAATGGAGAATCAAGCACCTTAAGGTCTTTGGAGACTCGCAGTTGGTCATCAGTCAATTCAACAATGATTATACGACCAAAGATGAGAAGCTCATACCATACAGAGCACAGATGGAAACACTACGCACCAAGTTCCATTACATCTTCTTCGATCAAGTCCCACAAGCACAGAACAAAGCTGCAGATGCAATGGCTACCATAGAATCATTGATTGATATGTCATGCAACGAAACAAGATTCTAGTTTCTAGTAGAGAAACTATTGGTGGTATCACATCAAGCATCCATCACAGAATCAACATGCATCCTTGTTGGTCCTAAAAACCCATGGTACCAAGATGTCTATAACTACCTCCAAAACAGTGTCTTACCTCCCAACTTGTCTAGGAACCAGAGAAAGTCCCTCATCCACCAAGCCTCTAGGTATACCATCCTCTCAACTACTTTATATAGACAAAGTCTAAACAGAATGCTACTACAATGTCTCACTTCTATGGAATCCCAGAAAGCTTTGTACAAGGTACATGAAGGAATTTGTGGAACCCACGGAGGTGGCAACAGGTTAGCTAAGAAGATCATCCACATAGGATACTATTGGTACACAATAGAGACAGATGCATACAAACATGTACAAAGGTGTAGACAGTGTCAGATTCATGGAGACCTCATCCATGCACCAACCCAGGAACTAAATCCTATCACATCACCATTGCCATTTTCCATGTGGGGATTTGACCTAGTGGGAAAAATTATACCTTCTTAAGCAAATGGACACAAATACATCATAGCATCGATAAAGTACTTCACCAAGTGGGTGGAAGCAATTACTCTCACTTACATAACTGGAAAGCAAATAGCAATATTCATACTTAACCACATTATCTGTCGATACATGATCCCTCAAACTATCCAGATAGATCATGGTACACCTTTCCAGAACAAGGATGTTGAAGAGCTATGCGAACAGTTCCATATCAAACAAGGGTTCTCCTCATTTTATTACCCTCAAGGGAATGGCCAAGCCGAAGCTACAAACAAAACAATCTTGGAAATATTGAAGAAAATAATGAATGAATCAGGGCAAGACTGACATTTATAGCTTAGTCCCGTATTATGGGCATACAGAACTAGTGTGAGAACCCCTACATGAGCCACTCCTTTCTCCCTAGTCTATGGATCAGAGGTGGTATTACCCCTCGAAGTGGAAATCCCATCCCTAAGGATATCATTGAAGAACCTGATTACAGATGAAGACTACAGAGTAGCAAGGCTCAGTGAACTGGAGTTACTAGATGAAAGAAGACAACATGCTTTCAACCACTTACAAGGCTATCAAAATTGCCTTAGAAGAAATTATCAAAAGAAGGAGAAGCCACAAATATTTTAGGTAGGAGACCTTGTCCTCATTGAAAATCAAAAGAACCAAGCAGAGCGAGTCAAACCCAGAAAGTTTGAGCCCTAGGACCATTTGTCAATGTCAGCTCTACTCAGAGTGGGGCATTCATACTAGTGACACCAGAAGGAGATCATATCCCTAGATACATCAACAAAATGCACCTCAAGAGGTTCTACCCTTGAGGTCTCTATGGTTAAGGCACCTATCTACATATCCAGAAAATACCCAAAAAATTAGAAAATACAAAAGTTACCTTGGTAAAAACCTGGCAAATAGGCACCTTGGAGACAACAAAAAAGTAAAAAAAAAGCAAAAAAAGTAAAGAGAAACAAAATCACTCTCTCAGTGAAAACCTGGAAAACAAGCGCTATTGAGTAGGTACCTTGGTGAAAACCTGGCAAACAGGTGCCAAGTGTTCAAATCTAGCTTCACCATCAATGAAATACCAAAACGATTGATCACATTTCAAATGCAAGACTAGGTACCCAAGCTATATCCAGAAATACAAACCCCTCTAAGCACCAAGCACTTACCCATGGTTAATACTGGTCCACTAGACTAGGGGGCGATTCAAAATGTTTTGAAAAAATCTAAAAAATTGGAAAACTCATAAAAAATCCTAAAAAGATCAAAACGTTATGAGAACATCAATCTTCATCCAAAACATTCAAAAATTTCAAAATCCCAAGCAACAAAACCTACTTGGTTATCAAGAGAGAAAAGGGTGATCATGCCCAGTCAATTAATGTCACAATCACAAGCTTTGCGAATTAGCATGGGGCTCATCTGACACAACTTTATCAATCTATCAAATCAATCAGCAAGCAAATGGCGACCAAGCCAATCTATCAAATGTCACAATCATGAGCTTTGTGAACCAGCATGGGGCCCATTTGACACAGCTTGATCAGCTGCCAACACAATCACAATCAATCAATAAAATCATATCAATCATCTTACACAGTGGTGAATACACTCAAACCAGACAGGTCGGTCTTATATGAGCAATCTATTATTGAACCCAGACACACTCAAGCAATCAAGCCAATCAAACCTATCTAAAGAGTCAAGCCAATCAAGACATTCCAACTACATCAAGGAACCATCCAAAAATGTTGACTAGGTCAGTCAAGTCAGTCAGATGTTAGTCTATATTTTGCGGTTATGTTCTTACGGTACTTCAGGATCCACCATGTGAGGAGAGTAGCTATGATAGATCATGACTTATTTTCTTTGATTGCTATCTGTTGAATGTTCACTTCGATTTCAAGGCCATGATGATTTAGGATAAATGCGGTAGGCACTATCACTTATCTGGAAGCCGCGCAGTTCCACAATCTGAGCTTAACCCTGGGAAAAAATTAGACATTCCTTCTCTTTTATTTTCTTGTTTGGTTTATAGAATCAAGAGATCATAGCACTATTTAGATGGACTCTGAGTGTTTTGGAGTTCTATCTTGGTTTCTATGGTCTTTCCATTTATGTTGCAAACAAGAGCTCATGATGCTATCCAAATGGACTCTAGGGGCATAGGAGTACTATCTTGTTTGCTTTGGCTTTCCCTTTCAGAATCAAGAGCTCGCGGTGTTATCTAGATGGACTCTAGGTGCATAGGAGTTCTATCTTGGTTTCTTTGTTTCAAGTTTTTTCAGAGGACAAAGGGGTATCCAGATGGTCAATATCTGGGTGCTTTTGGCTCTCTTTCTTTTCAAATAGGGAACATAGCTGAACCTAGATGGTCAATATTTGGGTGCACTAGGTTCTCTTTCTATTCAATCTCTCTACTCCTTCCGCTTATCAAGAGGTCGTGGTGGTATCCAGGTGGAATGTGATCTGGATACATTGGAATCTCTTTGGAATTTTAGAAAATACAAAATAAAGATGCAATGATGACAAATATTGGAAATAGGGGCAGCGACTTGGGACACTCATCCTTCCTATCAATTCATATCTAAAAAAAAAAAGAAAGCAAAAATCCTTTCTATCATTCCATTCTATTAGATCAATCTCAAATAACATCTATCCAGACTAACTTCTTTCTAACTAACACATGCATTACTCATATATTTTTCTCATAATAGATTGCATTCATTCCATTTAAGTGCATCAAAAAATGAAAAGAAAAAAAACATAGTAGTTTCATACATGGTAAATCATAAATCACATGCATCCATAAGCATCTCATATAAACATGCATTTCATTTCCACCATCCTGCATATACATGTCAGTATCATAGGAAAAGTAAATCATCCATATACGAGTCTGCATAATAGAATCATATT
>MU225445.1:1784923-1800721 GCA_018584345.1 Thuja plicata
AAATCTAAAAATCTGTCTTTTTTTTTTTTTTTTTTTTTTTTATATTTGTGTTATTTCGCAGTTGCTGGTATTTTACTGCAATCGACGAAACTGTGCCACAATCAACTGGTTTAATACCATAATTGATTGCAGGCTTTCATAGTATTATTCTATCATTTTCTATCTTATTTCTTCTGGTACTTTGCTGCAATTGCCTGATCTGTGCCGCAATCGACAGAACTTCTCCGCAGTTGACAGTGCTTTACCGCAATCGCCAGATATTTGCCACACTTGCCAATAGTTTTCCACAATCACAAGAAATATTGCATATCAGATCCAAATATTCTATCAATTCATTTCTAAACTGACATTTTTTGGTTTTCTGTGCAGGACTGGACAAATCCCCAAGAACAGAGAAGGGTAAGTTGTTGGTAAGCATCATTCATTGTTTCAAAGTTGTATATACTCTCATTTTGCAACAATCCTTTTTGATACTAACCTGTCTAAACAAAGAAAACTAAAAGGAATTCACTTTTTAGTTTGGGTTTAAAAAGAACAGTGCTTGCCAAACATATCACATCTCACATTTTGGATTTGGGCTTAAAATTGACGTGGGGACTAAAATTGAACAAAGGCAAAAAAATATCTCAAATTGGTGCATTAAAATTGAACAAGCAATCAAACACCTATTTTTTTGGGCTTAAAATTGAACATTGGTGCTTGTATGGTGGTGTAGCTTAGTTCACATTTCAAACTTTGGAGCTTAATCGATTTACCTTGTGTCTTGAGTTTTGGGTGCACTTGCACATACTATTAGATTACAAACCTTTATACTTTTTAGAAAGGCCTATCCGGGGAATGCGCTTCTTCCTCGGAGAATGACCTTAAACTGGTAATCCTTTCGATTGGTATATAAACAAGGCGCGAACCAAAGTTCTATCTTGTCTAGCCAAGCTCGGGCAAGGCGTGTTGGTGATAGTCTAGATCGGGTGAATATCCCTAAGGAGCCATCGTGATCAACTAGAGAGACACCACAGACCCTTACTACAACCTTGATTAATTAGAGGCCAACCCATTTTACCTCCGAACAAGTACCTTATTATAGTGCAAGGGGTTACAGAATTTCCCCCCAAGATTTCCAACATATGTGTCCCACAATATTTGTGTAGTGAAAGCGATCTTCACTCCACGACAACAAAACCTGGAAATGACAAAAACATGGGCACCTACGTCATGGACCTTCATGTCCTAGTAGCGTGACAATTGCTGTGTGAGCTAACAAACATTCAAGCATTGGGCCTATAACATTATATTCTGAAGCCACTGACCTAGATTAATCTGACTGTTCATTGTTGAGACCTCGTGATAACCTTGCAACTTGAAAAAGTTGTAGAACATACATAGTGTTAGTCTTCATTCTTCAAAACACAGTGTCTATTGTGCTTGTTTCTTTGATCAGTTTTTGAAAAATGCAAAACAAAAACTTCCAAACTGTCAAAATGAGTCAAACGTGTTAAATTCTAGGGTTGTCAACATCAACAGTCTTACAAATCAGAAGCATTGTTCCAAAAAATTCCAAAATTGTCAAGCAGTGGTACTTATCCTCCAGTCTTTTTTTTAGACTGTTCCTCTTTTACTGCAATTGCCCACATTGTGCCGTAATTGAAGGAATTTTGCCACAATTAACCTATTTATTTCCATAATCATAGTGTTTATTACCGTAATCAGTGATACACTACTGCAATCGACCATTCACTTTACCGCAATTGGTGAAGTTGTACCACAATTGACCAGAGATACTATATTCCTGTTTTGACCTAAAACCTTGAAAGAATTCTTCATTTGGTGTCCAAAACTAGTGTCTATTCTAGGAAAATGCGAAGAACATTGTGTGAATCTCAAAACATTAAAGATTATCCCTTCTCTATAAAGCACGATTATTGTCAAAAACACTGTTAGTTCAAAAGCTCAGACTTGAAAAATCTTGATCTCATCATATCAAACATCATCATCTTTATCAAAGTGAATTTGTCCAAGGCAAAGGTTGACAAATCTTATCTTTTTTCCATCACCACTTTGAGATCAAGTTATATCAAAATCTGTCCTTAGAATTACCCTTGTCCAAAACATAACTTAGACTTCCTCAGAAAGGATCTTCTTCCTTGTTTGCTTTATATCACTTGTTTTAGTTACAAAACCTAAACCGCACTATGTGTCAAACACCTCATGGAGGCCCTTACACAAGGTCTAAGGCTTGAACTCAACCTGATGAGTCATATATCAATATATTCCGCGCTTGGGAAATAGAGCAAGAGAACGATCCTTTCATGAACACCTGTTCTGCTCTATTCATTGAATAACCCCGTGGAGCAGCCTTTTTCCAAGATATCACAGAAGAAGAACTTGAAGATGTGGAACAAGATGCTTATTCCATGAAAGTAGTTAATGCTGTTGTAGAGAGGAACCCTGAACGTTACTTGGCCATGCTAATAAAGAAGGGAGTCAAACTCCCTGCTGAATTTAGTGTATCAACTATATGGCCCGAAAACCCTCTCACAGGTCAAAACACTACTCAACCTCCTCAAATACTACCTATTGTGTCTCCAATCTTTCCACTATTGGTTTTACCCACATTGACATAGACTATATCCAGTCAAACCAATGAACCAAACCAGGCCAACACATCTTCCACTCAAGGCATGACAGGCTCGCAACTAAGTGCACCCATGGTCACTAGTATGCCTCCACCTTTGGTCTCATGGCCAGGACAATCAAGCTCTCATGCTATGCCTTCCATCCAACCAAACACCAACTGTTCTGAAATAATGCCACTGTTGCAGTCAATTCACACTAGTCAGGGGATCAACACCTCATGCCCACAAGGATCCATCTCTGCTAGAATGAATTACAGTCAAGGCCCACCCAAGGCTAAATCTTTGCCCATTCTGACAACAATCCAACCTCCGCAACAACAACCTCAACTTTAGTTGCCTCAAACCCAACCTTCGCAACAACACCCCTAGCTTTAGTTGCCTCAGTTCCAAACCCCACAACATCAACCACAGCTTTAGTTGCCTCAGTTCCAAACCCTGCAACAGCAACCCCAGCTTCAACTACCTCAAATCCAACCCCCACAACAACAACCCCAGTTTCAACCCCAACCTCAGCAGCAACAATATCTACCACAGTAGTTTCAACCCCAGTTTCAATCACAACAACAAACACATCAAAACCCACCATGGGCTACCCATGTGCCCCCATTTGCAAATCACTCAGTGGGAAATCAATATCAAGCCCCTAGGATGAAATCCTATGTTCCTACTCAAGGGACATAGAGGCGCAGCCTCATACCCAATACAACACAGAGGAACATCGTTACACATCAGCCTCAGAATCAAACAGACATGTTGATGTAACAAATGCAAACCCTTCAAACCCAAATGATAGATATGCAGAATCAGGGGCAAACCAAATCCTATACCATGGAGGATTTATACCCATACCCCTTTGATCATTCTCTACAAATGTCTCCATTCCCAACTCACTTCTCGGTACCAAAATTTGACAAATATAGGGGCAATACCAACCATATTGAACATATCCAAGAGTTTTTTGCTAGTTGCATTGAAGTAGCACATAATGAGACATATTTAATGTGACTATTCCCACAAAGCTTGGTCAAACCAACTATGGAATGGTTCTCGCATCTACCTCATGGCATTCAGTCTTGGGGTGAACTGGCTGAAAAGTTCATAGCTCACTTCCATCATAAAATTGAGTGCAAGGTCAGCATCAAGGACCTTTGTGATATCAAACAAAAGGATGGAGATTATTTTGTGAAATTCCTACAGAGATGGAGGAATATGACAAATTGCATAACATATGATGTTCCCGAACAAGACTTAATAGTCATGTCTGTTCACAATCTAATTTCAGACATGTCATTGACAACAGAGTTACAGTTAGCTCCAAACTTCACACAACTCATCGAAAGAGGATCTCATTGTGAGCAGAACTTAGTCAAACGAAGAATCCTTGCAGATCCCACACAAAAAAATACAAACAAAAATGCAATAGACAAAGCTAAGTGGTGGAACAAAAACAAAAATGTCACTAGTGATGGTGTCATTAATGTGAAGACACTCAACTATGCACAACCCAAGGTGTCACTACAAGGCACACCTGTGGCCAACCAAAAAACCACAGTACCCTCTCAACAAGAATACACCCAAAACCAACCTCCTCTTGTACAAGAAACCACTGTGTCAAACAGTCAACAACAGAATCAACGCAGAGCACGGTTTCAATTCCAGCAACGAGATTTCACACCATTGGGAGAGTTGATAGAATCAGCTTTACACAAGTTGATACAATCAAACACTATCACTCTCCCAAAAATTAGGGACTTTGAAAAAGATGAAAATAAACTGAGGTGGTATAATGACAAAGATTTCTGTAAGTTTCATGGGGTGAAAGGGCACAAAATGGCTAACTGTTACCAATTAAAACACACTATCCAAGATCTGATTGACACAGTGGTCATCGATGTGATGAATACCCAAACCAAAGGCACAACTGATCACATAATTTACAATGATACCTTTCATGATCACAACAAGGGAAAATCCTTTGGGTCTAGTGGACAAGCAAAACAAGTTAACTATATGTATGCCAACAGTGATAATGTTATCAATTGCCTCAATCCTTCAGATAGCCATGTGGTTACAATCACTATCAAAGACCAAGGTAACAATTGTGCTATAACAACGCATCGTGCCAGAGTCATCTTGCAAGGATTACCATCCACACCTACACTATCTGCCAATCCTAAAGCAAACTCAGATCCACAGAAAAGCATAGTGGACCAACTAAAGTGCACACCTGCTCAGATCTCCATGTTTGGCCTATTGTGCATATCTTCACAACATAAACTGGCATTTGACCGAGCCCTTTAGAATGTAGCTGTCCCAAGGGACATAACACCTGAGAGCTTCCAAACGATGGTCAACCATATAGCTACTAACAAACATGCCACATTCACAGACCGTGATGTGTCGCCGCATAAACCCCTGCATAATGATCCTTTGCACTTACTTGTCCAAGTCCACAAAAGTGCTATTTGTAGGGTCCTTGTTGATGGTGGAGCTGGTTTAAACATTTGTACTCTAAAGTTAATCAAGAAGCTGGGCTATTCAGAATCAAGCATTAATGTCACAAGGAGGATAAATATCAGAGCTTATGATGAAGAGGAAAGGTCCTCTAAAGGTATTATCATTCTACCTGTTTGTATTGGTCCTGTGGTAAAAAACACTCCCTTCCAAATCTTAGACCTTGAGTTGGGATACAACATGCTACTTGGGAGACCTTGGATACATGAAATGCAAGCTGTACCTTCGACATACCACCAATGCATCAAGTTCCCACATCAGGGAGAGGAGATCATCATAGAGGGAGATCCCAATCCTTTCCAATATTGTAATGCGATCCAAATCAGCACTGATAACCAGGTACCATCAAACCAAGATGCAAGCATCCCATCCTCTTTAGATTCGTATCCCAAGGATGTCACATGGACAATAGGAAATATAGTCATTAACCAGGATGCAAGTATTCCCTCCTCTTCAGATTCAAATCTTAAAGATATCACATGGAAAGCAGGCAAGATATCCATCACGGACAAGGGATGTGGTGAATATAGATATGAAGAGGCTTTTACTATCATGCACATGCCTCAAAGCCCAAGAACTTATGACATGCCACAACCTGTTATTACAATATAAACTCCGTAGCCTATTCTATTCAGATGTCCACCCACAACCTTTGTCTGATGGGGAGACATAGCAGAAGAAAAGCCATTTGAACAAGACATCAATACCTAGTTATACCAAGACCCACCCGAGACAATCCGACCACCACTACCCCTGTCAAACTATGGTAATGGTTACACAATGATACAAAGATTTGGGTATGATGGTACAACCGGGATGGGGGCAAGACAACAAGGCATAATGGAATTGCCAATCCCACCAACCCAGAGAAACACGAGAGGGTTGGGCTATGGACAACAAAGCACCAGTCCTGTAATCCAAGACATTCAAGTTAATCAGGAACAAATAATAGAGATGCACCGGGGGCACAACATAGAACATGTCTTAATAAGCAACATATTAGCATAGCTGTTGCTCGCCAAAGAGGGAACCACACAAACCTAAATAGACCTCCACATAGCAATCGATGATAACCAAGGAAGTGAGACATTGGACGAGCGTTCTATTGAGACTAACTCCCACGAGTATGAGTGGAGATCCCTTCATGACTCTAAACCATCGATCCCAGATTATTCCCCTCACTCAGACACTATCATAAATCTAGCATACCTATTTGACCAACTGAACATTACCGAACAATCCTGCATAGACAAGCATGTCATTTATCAGACCTCAAGTGGTGCATCCACATCACAGTCCAGTTTTGTAGGAACCATATCTGTAGTCCCTTTTAGTCAACCAGAACCAAACAATCATGAAAGTATCTGTCTTGTACACCCTGAGCTCATAGAGTGGGATCAACAAGGACCACATGATTTAGATGTCTTAGAAAATGATGAGGCTATAACTCATTTTATGGGACTTACCACAAGGAAGGCTTCTCCATTAACCTTGACAAAGCGGCATATTTTAGGGAGGAAGCTCCTCTTTCCAGTCCACAAAAGAAAAAAGAACAAAAGAATGATAAAAAGCTAAAACAAGATGTATCTTCTAGTGAAAACCTCACTGAGGTGCTAGAAGATGGAAAGAAGGAACTCCTCCCCTTGATAGAGAAGAAATTAACATTATTAGCAGAAGAAACAGAGGAAGTCAATTTGGGAGATGATAAGAACCCAAAGAACATATACTTGGAAAAATCACTCACCCCTGAGGAGAGAGAATAGTTCATCAGTTTCTTCAAGGCAAGGATGAACAATTTTGCATGGTCCTACTCGAATATGCCAGGGTTGGATCTAGAGCTAGTACTACACCATCTCCCGTTGCTACCCAATGCCAAACCCGTCAAACAGAAGCTGAGAAAGATGCATCCCCATGTTGCATTGCTAGTCAAGGCCAAGTTGAAAAATCTCCTGGATGCTAAGTTCATAAGACCTATACCATATGCATACTGGATATCTAACTTGGTACCAGTTACAAAATACAGTGGTCAGATACAGATTTGCACAGACTTTGAAGATCTCAACATAGCTTGTCCCAAGGATGACTTCCCTTTACCAAACATTGATATGATAGTAGATCTAACGGCTGGACATAAAATGCTATCACTCATGGATGGATTTTTAGGATATAATCAGATAAGGATCGCACCAGAGGACCAACACAAAACAACTTTCACATGTCCTTGGGGGACATATTGTTGGAATGTCATGCTGTTTGGTCTAAAGAATGCTGGAGCGACATATCAAAGGGCTATGAAAACTATATTTCATGATCTCATCCACAAAACAATGGAAGACTATGTGGATGACATACTAGCCAAGTCCATACTTCAAAAGGATCATCTACAAGTTTTGGGACCAATCTTTGATAGAATGCAGGAATTTAAAGTTTGTCCAAACCCAAAGAAATGTGCATTCGGTGTCATAGCAGGAAAGTTACTAGGGTTCATAGTGTCACATAGAGGAATCAAAGTGGACCCAACAAAAGTCAAAGCAATATTGGACATGTCTCCACCATCGAACTTGAGACAACTAAGAGGGTTACAAGGAAGGCTCCAATCAATCAAGCGATTCATAGCTCAGCTAGCAGACAAGTGCCACCCATTCCAACATCTATTGCACAAAGACATCAAATTCATATGGATAGAGCAATGCAAATAGGCATTTCAAATATTCAAAGACTACCTTCTCAAGTATCCTATATTGGTACCACCAGTACAAGGTAGACCATTGCTTCTATATATCTCAGTGACGGAGTCAACATTAGGTGTACTCTTGGCACAACATGATGACACAGGTAAAGAGAGGGCCATCTACTATCTAAGTAGAACATTGGTTGGATATGAACTAAACTATACATTAATTGAGATGTCATGCCTTGCAGTTGTTTTCGCTTCCCAGAAGCTAAGACATTATATGTTGAGTCACCAAAAAAAGTTGATCACACATATTGATCCTTTAAAGTACCTCTTAAGCAAAGAAGTTCTCACCGGATGACTGGCGAAGTGGGTAATGATTTTCAGTGAGTTCAACATTGAGTAAGTAGACAGGAAGGCCATCAAAGGACAAGTGATCGCAGATCAACTAGCAGAGGCACCCATTCAAGACCATCAGCCTATTATTTTTGACTTTCCTGACGAATCTATCATGACACTACAACCAACGATCGAGGTATGGAAAATATATTTTGATGGATCATGTATGAACCATGGTGCAGGGGCAGGGATAGTGCTTATCACTCTAGATCATGATACAATTCCAAAGTCTTTCAGACTCAACTTCCCATGCACTAACAACATAGCTGAATATGAAGCACTGGTCATCGGTCTAAAGGTAGCAATTCAATGGAGAATCAAGAACCTTAAAGTCTTTGGCGATTCACAGTTGGTCATCAGTCAAGTCAACAATGATTATATGACCAAAGATGAGAATCTCATACCATACAGAGCACAAATGGAAAAACTACACACCAAGTTCCATTACATCTTTTTTGAGCAAGTCCGATGAGCACAAAACAAAGCTATAGATGCGATGGCTACCATAGCATCATTGATTGATATGCTAGGTAATGAAACAAAATTCCAGTTTCTAGTGGAGTAACTCTTGGTGCCATCACATCAGACATCCATCATAGAATCATCATATGTCCTTGTTGGTCCTGAATCCCCATGGTACCAAGATGTCTATAACTATCTCTAAAATAATGTCTTACCTCCCAATTTGTCTGGGAACCAGAGAAAGTCCCTCATCCGCCAAGCCTCTAGGTATACCATCCTCTCAACTACTTTATACAGACAAAGTCTAGATGGAATGCTACTACGATGTCTCACTTCCATGGAATCCTAGAAAGCTTTGTACGAGGTACATGAAGGAATTTGTGGAACCCACGGAGGTGGCAACAACTTAGCTAAGAAGATCATCCGCATGGGATACTATTGGCCCACGATAGAGATAGATGCACACAAACATTTACAAAAGTGTAGATAGTGTCAGATTCATGGAGACCTCATCCATGCACCAGCCCAAGAACTAAATCCTATCACATCACCACTGCCATTTTCAATGTGGGGATTTGACCTAGTGGGTAAAATTACACCTTCTTCAGTGAATGGACACAAATACATCATATCTGCAATAGAGTACTTCACCAAGTGAGTGGAATAAATACCCCTCACTTACATAACTGGAAAGCAAATAACAATGTTCATACTTAACCACATTATCTTTCGATATGAGATCCCTCAAACAATCCTGACAGATCATGGTACACCTTTCTAGAAAAAGGATGTTGAAGAGTTATGCAAACAATTCCATATCAAACAAGGGTTCTCCTCATTTTACTACCTTCAAGGGAATGACCAAGCTAAAGCTACAAACAAGGCAATCTTGAAAATCCTAAAGAAAACAGTGAACGAATCAGGGTGAGACTGGAATTTACAGCTTAGTCCCGCATTATGGGCATATAGAACTAGTGTGAGAACACCTATAGGAGCTACTCCTTTCTCCCTAGTCTATGGATCAGAGGTGGTATTACCCGTCGAAGTGGAAATCCCATCCCTAAGGATATCATTGAAGAACCTGGTTTCAGATGAAGACTATAGAGTAGCAAGGCTCAGTGAACTAGAGTTACTATATGAAAGAAGGCAGCATGCCTTCGACCACTTACAAGGATATCAAAATCGCCTTAGAAGGAACTATCACAAGAAGGCGAAGCCACAAACATTTGAGGTAGGAGACCTTGTCCTCATGGAAAATTAGAAGAATCAAGCAGAGCGAGTCAAACCTGAAAAGTTCGAGCCTAACTGGCTAGGACCATTTGTCATTATCAGCTCTACTCAAAGTGGGGCATTCATACTAGCAACACTAGAAGGAGATCAGCTCCCCAATGACATCAACAACATGCACCTCAAAAGGTTCTACCCTTGAGTTATTTATGGTTAAGGCACCTATCTACATATCCAGAAAATACAAAAAAAATCAAAAAATACAAAAGTTACCTTGGTGAAAACCTGGCAATCAGGCACCTTGGCAACAAAAAAAACAAAAAAATCAAAAATGTAAAGAGAAATAAAATCGCTCTCTCAGTGAAAACCTGGCAAATAGGTGCTATTGAGTAGGTACCTTGGTGAAAACCTGGCAAACAGGCGCCAAGTGTTCAAATCCAGTTTCACCATCAATGAACTCCAAAAGCTTGAGCAGATTTCAAAATGCAAGACTGACTACCCAAGCTAGATCCAGAAGCACAATCCCCTCTGAGCACTAAGCACTTACCCATGGTTACATACTGGTCTGCCAGACTAGGGGGAAATTCTAAATGTCCTGAAAAAATCCAAAAAAAAAAAAAAACTCATCAAAAATACTTAAAAGTTTGAAAATCAAGAGAAAATATATCTTCATCAAAAACATTAAAAAAATTGCAAAATCCCAAGCAATAAAACCAACTCGGTTATGAAGAGAGAAGAAGGCGATCATGCCCAGTCAATCAATGTCACAATCATGAGCTTTGTGAATCAACATTGGGCTCATCTGACATAGCTTTATCAATCTATCAAATCAATCAACAAGCAACTGGAAACCAAGCCAATCTATCAATTGTCACAATCATGAGATTTGCCAATCAGCATTGGGCCCATCTAACATAGCTTGATCAGCTTCCAAGTCGATCAAATCAATCTATTAATTGTCATAATCATGAGCTTTGTGAACCAGCATTGGGCCCATTTGACACAGCTTGATCAGCTGCCAACATGATCAAAGAAAGAAATCAATCAATCATATCATTCATCTGACACAGTGATGGATACACTCAAACCAGACAAGTCAGTCTTATATGAGTAATCTATTGCTGAAACCAGACACACTCAAGCAATCAAGCCAACAAGCCTATCCAAAGATTCAAGCTAATCAATATAATCCAACTGCATCAAGGAACCATCCAAAAAATGTTGAATAGGTCAGTCAAGCCGGTCAGATGTCAGTGTATATTTCGCGGTTATGTTCTTACGCTACTCCAGGATCCACCATGTCAGGAGAGTAGCTATGATAGATCATAACTTATTTTATTTGATTGCTGTCTATTGAATGTTCACTTCAATTTTAGGGCCATGATGATTTAGGATAAATGCGGTAGGCGCTGTCACTTATCTGGCATCCGTGCAGTTCCACGATCTGAGCTTAACCCTGGGAAAGAATTGGACATTCCTTCTCTTTTGTTTTGCTTGTTTGGTTTATAAAATCAAGAGCTTGTAACACTATTCAGATGGACTCTGAGTTGCTTTGGAGTTCTATCTTGGTTTCTATGGTCTTTCCCTTTATGTTGCAAACAAGAGCTCACGATGCTATCCAGATGGACTCTAGGGGTGTAGGAGTTCTATCTTGTTTTCTTGGCTTTCCCTTTTGAAAATCAAGAGCTCATAGTGTTATCTAGATGGACTTTGGGTGCATAGGAGTTCTATCTTGGTTTCCTTGTTTTAGATTAATTTAGAGGACAAGCGGTATCCAGATGGTCAATATCTGGGTTCTTTTGGCTCTCTTTCTTTTCAAATAGGGAACATAGTTGAACCCAGATGGTCAATATTTGGGTGCACTAGGTTCTCTTTCTATTTAATCTCTCTACTTCTTCCACTATCAAGAGGTCATGGTGGTATCTAGGTGGTATGTGATCTGGATCATTTGACGCTCTTTCGAAATATCAGCAAATACAAAAAAAAAAGATGCAATAATGACAAATATTTGAAACAGAGGCAGCGACTTGGGACATTCATCCTTTGTATCAGATCATATCTATCCAAAAATGAAAAAAGAATATCCTTTCTATCATTCCATTCTATTAGGTCAATCTCAGAGCACATCTATCCAAACTAACTTCTTTCTAAACTAACACATGCATTACTCAGATATTTTGTGCATAGTAGATTGCATTCATTCCATTAAGTACATCAGAAAAGAAAAAACATGGTAGTTGCATACATGATAAATCATAAAATCACATGCATCCATAAGCACCTCATATAAACATGCATTTCATTTCCACCATCCTACATAAACATGTCAGTATCATGGAAAAGTAAATCATCAATATACGAGTCTGCATAATAGAATCATATTTCATATACATCTCATCATCTAAACCACCAAATCATTTAGAATCATACATATAGCAAAGTAAACCATTGTACACCATATCAAAAACACTAGCTGTACTCATATAAATCAAACTATCTAAGTACAATGAACGGTTGCAAGCCTGATCAAAGAAGGTAATCAACATAAATATCACTAAATATCAGTGTGTTAGGATACAAAAATGGTACTACTCAGAGTATATACAATGACAACACTGCAAAAATGGTACTTGATACATAAAAAGGGTCAACATGAGCTACCCCCACCCTCGCTAGGAGGTGGACGAGGGGGTGGCATGTCAGAATCTGTCCTATGGGATGAACTAGGAGCTCTAACACCACTGCTCTGAGATCGCTGGTCCTGCTTGATCTCTGGGAAGTTGTATAACTGGGCACCCTCTGTGCTGCAGGAACTGTGCCCTCATAATGACACCTCCAATACTCAATCTCTCTCTGAGCATTACACCCAGATCTGTAGTACCTATCAAGAACCTCACGGTGTGAGACATCCTGTACATTGTCAATAAAAGAGTGAACCTCAGCTCGAGCCTGCCACTCTCTAGACTCGACCACTGTAACCCGGGCCTCCAAAGCAGTAGCACATGCATCAGATAAAGCAAGCCTGGCCTGAAGGTCCTAAACCTGCTGAGTGAGATGCTCCACCTTTGAGGGATTATCCTCCATGCCTCCCATAGCCACGTCCATGTCTCCCTCCTCTGCCCTGTCCCCCAAACCCTCATCTCCTCTCCTACCAACCCACAAATCATCAGCACTCTCTAAGCTCTCTCCTGTGTTGCCACTATCCCTAGAGGAATCAGTCTTTGCACTTTTCTCATCTAGAGCCTCCATGTCTATATCACCAATCTCAATATCAACCTCCTCAATGAGAATCTGTACTTCTCTCTAGGAGCCAACACAACAGCTGTCTAACAATGTACTCTCTACACCAATTGGGGTGCCTCCTCCTCCATGGCCTCCTCATCCTCCAAAATAGTGCCCAACCCAACTCAAGGAGCATTAGTCTGCCCACCACTTGTAGTCCTAACCCCGCCACCAGCACCGCTGGGACCAGGATCATCACCTCCATCATCTCCCCTACCCCGTCCTTCATCTCTCCCACCATCCCTCCCTCCCCTACCACCATCTCTCCCCCCATCCCTACCTCCCCTGCCACCACCTCTCCCTCCATCACGGCCTCCCCTACCATGCCGCACCCATCAGGCCCTCCTCATAATAGTCCTCGCAACAGGACGCGAGACATTTGTAAGTGCAACCAGTTGATGCTGCAACCAATGGGCATCATATCGGGGTGTAGTGCCTGCAAAAGACAAATTCAAATATCAGTACTAGTACAGATAAGGACATAAGTATCAAAATGAGATATGAGAAAAGTATCACAAAATAGAAAGGAAGTACATAAGCAATCAGATACAAGACAAACCTGTGTCTACAGTAGTAGTGCGCCAGGTCCATGCCACAGGAAGTAAGCCTAAAAACTTAGTGCGGGCAACATCAAGTGATACTACACCACCCCATACAACAAAGTCCCTCGACCTTCGAGCAAAGTATGCATAAGAATCAGAAACGTCCCGCTACTCTCCAAACTGGCGCAACATCCTGTCGGTGTTGTGAAAGTCTATCATATGAACATGATTAGTAATGCATCAAATCAAGTATCTCCACTGACGACAGAATGGGAGATGGACGTCCTCTCCACCCCAGACAGGGCAATCTCTATAACGCCTCCAAATAAAGTAAGGTGTCATATCCAACTGCTACCGCCAGTATGTCAAATGACCCATATGAGTCTGAACAATGGCTCCATCATACATGAAGACATATGGCCTATCCACTGGAAGAGCATGGGCACCAACAGGATGACATATGACAATATGCTCCCATGCCCATATCTAAAGTAGGGTCGCACCGCAGCTGAGCAACTTACCATCAAGGTAAGATGCATAAAACATATGAAAATGCATGTGGTCCAACATGCATGGACCCCAAGAAAATATGGTGTGATCCCTAACCATACTCTATAATACAACACCGAAGTCGACAGAAAAACCATGCTGTCGACGGTCGGGGCATAAAATGTCACATATCAAACTACCCAGCAAAGTGGACAACCTATCAAGGCCCAAGCTAAATCTGGACCATGGAATATCATAATCACTAGCCAGCCTGAGCTGATCCCAGGGAAATCCAGAAAGCTCAGTCAAAGAAACAACACTAGTGCGAGTGGAATACTCCACAAGCTCGCCCTGGATCGGAAGCTGGAGGATGCGATACATATCCTCCAAAGTGACAGTACACTCCCTGATCAGTAACCAGAAAGTGTATGTCTCAGAATGCCATCGCTCTACAAGAGAAAATATCAAACCTCTATTGGTCATGATCGTGGGCATATAGCATAGCCAGTACAAACCAAGATCTCAAAGAACTGACCTCTCATCCTCTGTCAGCTGAAATTTGTATACAAGACCTGCCGACCTAGACTCTCAATAGCATAGAATCCACCTAGTGAACTGCACACAAAAATAAATTAGAAAATATTTGTTTCAGACATAAAGGCAAGTAACAGAAGCAAGAAAAAGTAGATATCAGACAAAGACATCAGCCAAACAGTGCTAAAAATTTGATTGCGGTAATAAAGCAATACAACTACG
This sequence comes from Thuja plicata, assembly GCA_018584345.1. Taxonomy (NCBI): domain Eukaryota; kingdom Viridiplantae; phylum Streptophyta; class Pinopsida; order Cupressales; family Cupressaceae; genus Thuja; species Thuja plicata. Next base: position 1,799,902 of record MU225445.1, read on the forward strand.
GTACTTTTATGCGATTGCGGAACAAAAATAGCAAGTGCAACATACAAACATCAATTGCAGCATGGAACATACACAAGTGCGGCACACTTATCAATCATGGTAACCAACCGGAAATTGTGGCATTTAAACCACAATTACGGCGAAACCACAACCGATTGTGGCACACAAATGCATTTCTCAAAAAAGTACAAATTTTAAAAGTGATAAATGAAAGCATTAATGACACACAAAGAGGTAAAACTCACCAAAAACCCTGTGCCAGCTGGTCTGTGGTAGGTCTGGACTCGGTCAGATAGGTGAGTAACGCCAGGAACTCTCGCCATCGCAAGAAAACAGGAGAAAAGAAGACAAAAAATAGAAAGCAAACTCACCAAGATATCAGAGCTCCAAGATCGCAATGTGGAAAATGAATGGCTCTTTTCTCTATTTATAGGGGTTCTAAAAACCCTAATTTCACTAGGAGCTTTGAAATTTCTTCCTGGTCCCCGGAAACTTCGACAGTCAATAACAGGGGCATATTAAAGCATTTATCAAATCCGTCAGCTACCCAGTTTCAGAAATTGTAGTTTCAACAAATCAACATTCATGTCACGAATTTTCTCTCAAATTTGTTGAGGGGGCATAAATACACCTACTACTGCCGGGGCAAGCTGGGGCAAAATCAAAGAATCTTTGACACACTGCGACAAGTCTCATCGCATCAAAGAGGGGCAAATGTAGACACCCTAAAATGGACAGGCTTGCGACTTTACATTAAAAACACTAATTTTCATCTATTAATTAATGGTTTTTTAATCATTAATTAATCATCTATTTTCCT
>MU225445.1:1800821-1813126 GCA_018584345.1 Thuja plicata
ATGAATTAAATATTCATTTATTTTCAAAGAGATAACTCCAATCAGCTCACATGGGTTACTCCACCCATCTCTCCAGTCCACATGGGTAACTTCACCCACCTCTTCAGTTCAAAAAGGTAACTCACTATTAGCTCTTCAGTCAACCAAACTCTGTCTCCTCTTTACCAATTGAAGAGGTGGAGTTTACTGATGGCTTCTCCAGTTCCTTTTAATCTCAACCATTCATCTCCTTATCTCTGGGATTGATCTCAACTGTTCATATCATACCAATTCCTATATAATAAACCCTTCATAACCATTTGAAGGATCCATGATTTCAAGCTCTCGTGTGCCTTTACTATGTCAGTTTGGTTCTAGCATTCAAGCCATCTTGCAATCACACACTCGTTTCAATTAGCAAATTCAAGACACTTCTCAAGTCATAGACGCTACCCCGCCAATACTGAGCATCAAGAATAACATTTTAGAAGGAGTAGAGAGGAACAATAGAAGCTTCAAGCATCGTGGGGTTTGCATTTATTTGTTTTCCTTTCTCTTGCTTGTACATTTTATTGATTACGTTTCAGGTTATTCATTTTCGTAGTTATTGTGTACTTGATCTATATCATTTGTAAAACCTTTTCTACTAACCCTTTCCTTTGGAAAGCTTGGGAATCATGAATCATGGATCACGAAAGGAGGCATACAAAATATTTCTTAAAAATTGGCTACGAGAGAAACCCAATTTGTGATAGTCTGTGGTGCAAGATGATAAAAATAATCAACAACTACACCTTGGAGAGTTTCCACAAATAGTCTCACAGATACATCGTCATGCTCAACACCAAGAACACCGCATGCAATGCAAAAACTAGCAATATGTTCATTAGGATATTGTTGTCCATTACCAAATAATTTTGGAAATTTCTTTCGCAAGCCATCAGGAAGAGCATGTAGAGGTAGAGCTAGATTCAACGGACCAAAAGCATTTTCCCAAGGACCTTTGGCCATTGACATGTCCTTGGTAAAAAATGATAGAATAATTACAATGAATAGGACATAAGTATACTTCAAATGAAAGCATGAGGCTTTCGCATGCGTATCGTGTCCCCAGTGAAAAACTTTTACAAAATATCTTGGATGGAAATTTGTTTATTTCTCTCATGTAGAATAAACGATTAACCCCTTTCTCTTCTTTCAGAAAAATATTGCAAAGTGAAATTGGTAACAAAAACTTGTAAAAACATCAACAACAAAAGATAAAGAAGCAAAGTGTCCATTAAAGGCGCAAAGTCCTCTGTCACTTCTCTGGGACAAGAAAATCAAGTAGAATCTTAAAGTCTTCTTAAGCGAACTTCTTATCAACCTTCTAATCAAAATAGTGTTCATTTCCCCAGCGGAGTCGCCAAAAACTATTGGTTAAATATTTTTCAAGTCACTAAGACTACAACTTGCAAAATGTGTATTTTAGGAAGCCATGTGTGAGATTACTCTCTCCTCTCATCAATAGGGGAGGCTCCCTTCTTACCATAGGTGGCTTCAAGTAGAATTAAACTGTAACACATATAGTTCCCCCTGCAACAGTAATACCGGTGGCTCAGAGATTAACTTAAGAACAAACAACTGAGACAACAGTGAATTTATCTAAAGATGAAATGATAAAAGAGCTCAAAGTCTCTTGTACTCACTTAAAATAAGTACTTTATCTATCTAATTCCCAATACTGAAGCCCAAAGTCTTCAGCCCTTGGAATATTGCAACCACTACTTTCTATAGTAACCCTTATCCCCTGAAGCTCAAAGTCTTCAGACAACTTTGAATTAAAATTCTCAAATGATATATACAAGATAAATATTAATTTGAGAAAGGATTAACCAATGCAACATAAGAACACACTCATTAATTTTCAAAACCAACAACACAAAGTTTGCCAATTCGTGTTCCTTTATTCAAATGCTCAACTTTGCACAATGAAACTCAAAGTTTTTAGAATACAAGAGAATTGCCTATAGTTTCCTTGCACATAACAAAAGATGAATATTTACAATGAGCTCCCTCATTTATATAGGAAAAGAGGAGAGAGAAAAGTGGAGAAGAAAGGGGAAACCCTTAACCACTTTGATTTATTCAAACCTTATCTCTAACTAACTTAGATCTATTCAAATCTTTTCAACAACTAACTAACTTTGACTTATTCAATGTTGTAGGACCTAATGTTCTTGTAACATGATTACATGAGACTACTCTACATATTATTGTGTAATCTATCAAATATTCTACACTTTTAAAAAAAACATAATGAAAGCATCTAAGTGTCTGATAAGATACGACATCTATTTGCATAATTCTCTGTCGGTCTTTATGCTGCTACAGGATGCCTGATGATTGATGTGCTCTAGTTTGGTGAAAGAATCTTGAACTAGAATATGAAACTGCATCTTTGATTGCTCCACATCATAGTGGTGATCATTGAGAGGAATATTTGTGTCTTTCTCTTTCAGTTTTGAAAGCATTCTATGCCTGGAATCATTTTACACTTTCCACCTCCCTGTCTGGCTCCATTGTGTGGTTGTTCTTGGTTTGTATCCTTGCATCATGGGAAAAACATGAGAAAATATTTCTTCAATTTTCAATAAGAACTTGCATCCTTGAGGGGTAGAACAAACTTGATACATCTCGCAAGTGTGTGCAAGAAAGATGAAGAATGAGGTTTTTCTGTAGCAGTGCATATGAATGAACAACAATCTTGAGTTTATGGAAGGTGGGGTTTTTAATATCATTCACATCTCATAACATGAAGGTGAGATTTTCAAAAGCATATGCATACTGAGGAAAAGTCAAAAAGTAGGATTTTTTTGGCTACTTTGCATATGATGAAACAAAAGGCTTGATTTTCTTGTGTATTTTATCCAGAGAACGAGGTTTTTAATCCCAACTGCATATGCAAGAAAAATGAGTGTTTGGAGTTTTTTCATGAAGGGAAGAACTTGCATCTCTTCTTGCATCCTTTTTTAGAAGAACATATGATCTTCCTTTCACAAATAAGATCATTTTATTGCATGTGTTGATTATGCAATAATGTCTCTAAACCTCGAGATTATGAATATGATGCATAATTCAGATTATGGAAGACATAACACAAATTGGAAAAATATGGGAAGAACATGCATGCCATGGGAAGATCTCATTTTCTTTGCAACCGTATGGGAAGTACTTTTCTTCTTACAACATGACTCTTCATTATTTGAGGAGAATAACATGCACCTCATGAAAGGTCATAAAAGGTGGATTTTTTTTGGCTGTTTTACATATAGACAAAAAACCTCTCTCTTTTTGGGGATGAACTTATAGCTTTCCACATATATAAGGGAAGTAATTATATGTATAATAAGGTCTTAGAAACCCCATTTCAAGTAATTTTCAATGCATCCAAGACTACATTAAAATTTGGGAAGATCAATCACAACTTTTGGGGAAGAACTTTCATGTCATCTTCAACTTGCAATACAAAATTGCAGCACTTGCACTTTAGGGGAAGAACTAATTCCTTACATTTTACAAGTTAGGGGAAAAACTTATTTTTTTTTTGGTATTTCATTTGAGATTTGGAAAATCTCTCTTGAATCCAAAAAAGGGAAGATAATATTGGAAGTTAGGAGATAAATTCAACCCAAGCACACTTACTTTCTCATCGGTATAACTTTTAGATTTGGAATTTATCTAATATAAAATTTTAAAAGTGATAATTCCCCATGGGTTTCTCACAAGACCAATGAATACGATATATATCATAGAGGTCTCTATTGCCTTTTGACTTCAAATGACATGAATCTTTGTAAATCCCTTGTAGTTGTTCACTATCTATGATCCTTAAACTACACTCTTTCTCTGGACAACCGCTCTGTCATGATTGATTGTCAATCTCAAGTTTGCAAATTCTACCCTAGCTTCCATAAAAAAATCCTTGATCCATTATTTGGATAAGGTGCAATGAAACCCCTCTATGATGATGTAAAATCTGTCATGTCACTGATTTTTTAAACATTATCCTTGAAACTCTGTCTTCATTTCTTTAGAACTGCACTTTACATCTTTGTCATGGAAATGATTCCCTTTGCAATTGAACCCTTTCATTTATAATTGAGATCATTTCAACAAATTCATTCACTTCTACAACATTTTGAAGCTTCCTTTCTATAAAATATTTGATGACAGTTGCAAGAGGATAAATGAAAGACCAATGATGTAAGATTGGCAAGGTGATCATTTATTACAACTGAAATGACAAATACTATACTAAAATCATAATCAACTCTCCTTTGTAGAATTACCAAATGCATGGTGGAGACCACAAAATCTTTTTCCAAGTTCTTCTAATTCTTCCTTATTGATCTAAAAGTCTGCTAAATGCCGCAAGTGTTGGTTTTACCACAAGTCTCACTCTACATTAATGAATTCGATGCTTTCTACAATATCTACTCCTTCAAACTGATTGATCATATTGCTGAAAAAGATAGAGATAAAATGAATCCAATCACCACAAATTCATTGGTGCTCCTTATGCTCACCAAGTCTGATGTGAAACAAGATTAGAAATGTAGAATGTAGTATAAAGATGTACAGAAAACTCCACGATGCCTCCTAGGAATAAAAGGAAACAGACTAACATTTGCAACTCCACGATGCCTCCAGATGTTGAAATGAAATAATACATTCCCTATGATCAACAAAAATATGGCTCACAATGCGTAGGAGGAAAGAAAAATAGTTCATTTTGGTATCAAAATCCTCATAATATACACGTTTTGGATGAATGACAGATTTTAGGGAACAACACAATAAAATTTCTGCATATTTCCTATGCCATGATTATCACCAAATACCACCACAAAATGATGACATTAATTTTCCATTAGCATGCAAAAAACACTTCCGATAAGCATACACCGAAAGATAGGACAAGAGCAAACTAAAGATCTCATATTAAGAGATCACCGAAGATGACTAAGTGCAAAGTGAACCGACGATACAACTTAGTGTGTAAACCAAAAAAGCAATACACAAAGATAAAGGGGAACTCGACAGAGGAACCCGACATGCAGGATACAGTGTAGAATGACAAGATAGTTAAAGAGAAACCAACAAAACAAAACAAAAGGATAGTCAAGCATGACCGACAGAAAAAATTGAAAGTCAGTTGCAACCTACAAAAAGTGGATCTGACTTCAACGTTAGATAAAGCAAGTTTATTCTATTTATAGGATATTTATTTGTTTTAAATTCATTTCTTTAGGGACAAGATACATGAATGTAAGTGCTTTAATCAGTCTAATTGATTTAAAACACATAGACTAGGAGATCTAGGTATAAGTTGTAAACCTGATCTTAGAGTTAACATTATTTTTATCGAAACTTGATGATGTCAATCCATCTATAAATAGATGATGCAATCATTCATTATTATTGGTGTGAATAGAGAGGAGAAGATGAATGAAGCCAATAAGCACATCTATGGATCAAATTGAGAGTTTCAAGAACAACAACAACAAAAGGTGAATTTGGTTAGCAAGAACCAAGAATAGGGGATACTGAGAATCAGAGGTATTATTCAATCACAGTTAGGTGATAATATTTTCATGTAAACTAAATTGGATCTATATCAGCAATAGGAGATTGCATTTAACAGGTCAATTTGTAATTTTCTATCATTCTAACAAGTGGAGCAAAGTGTAAAAATCCTTTCAAGGAAGGTGGATTTAACAGTCCAACTACAAATCTCTTAACTGAGTGCACACTCAATAGTTTTGCTAAAGCTCCTAATAGAGTAGACTTTATTAGGTCTCCACCAATACTCTTAACAAGGTAGATCATCAGAAGTGATCAAAATTGTAAGCCTTAACCGACCCCTTCCAATCTGTAGATAGTGAAGATTTTGTGGGTGTCATCCCCATCGCAGTTTTTACTTCCTCACAAGATTTTTCTGCGATATCATATCTTGTGTTATGTGTCAAATTAATTTCATGAATGTTTCAAGGAATGTTAAAATGTATGTTAATGTTATGAAATGATATAACTCACATCAAGATAGTATAAATGAGATTGAATGAATATAGAATTGATTACAAACGTTAATTGATTAAAGGATACAAAAGTTTTAGAGGTACTGATTCACCTCTCCCCTCTTAGTACATACTTCCCATTAATCCCAAAAATTGGTATCAGAGTTAAGTCTCTTCTTGGAAAGCTTAAAGGCTTAAGATAAAAGATCATACAATGGAGAAGTACAGACTTGATAAAAATATTGAGAATAAGAAGCTTGAAATTTAGATGTTCTTTGAACAGTATAAAGAAGCTAGAATCAACATAAGACAGTTGCTAAATGAAAGAAATAATATGGAATATTTTTGTAATGAGATAGATTATCATGAGGAAGAGATACCCAATTTCTTCGAGTCTTCAGGATCAACTACAAGGAAATCATCATATACATCAGAAGAAAGCATCACAAGCCTAACTGAAATCAATCTACATCTGGATGGATAAGTTAAATCTCTGCAAACTGGTCAAGAGATAGAGATGGTAAGGATGATAGATGTCATGAATAATGCTAGACAAGATAAGCAAGAAAGAACACTATCTATTGATAATAGAATAAAGATCACAAAAAAGCTACAAGAAAAAGAGTCTAAAATACAAAGACTTACAGAGCATCACCATGAGATTACAAATCTGTATAGTCAAAAAATGGAAGCACTTCCATGGTAGACTGGTTTAGCCTTTTGAGTAAGTGGTTTGGGGTCATGTAAAGTGCCTTGAATGGGTTCCTGACTTTGATCTATCTTTATCCTCCTATTCTGCCCCATTTCCACTCTTTCTAGCCTATTTCTGGCAACCCAAATTGAGTAACTGGGACTTTGGCCTTGGGGTCTAGGTAGACCTTTTTGTGTCAAGGTTGACCTTGACCTTGACCTAGGTCAAAATCAATGTTTTTCAGGTCCAGGGCCCAAATTCTAGAATCTTAGGGTTTCCGGATGTCGGTCTTTGGAAAAAGTTAATTCCCACTTCCGGGTCGGCTGTTTTAGACTTCAGGACAACAAATCATAAATTATATTTAACACAGGTCCTCTTCTATGGGCATGGGTCCAATTAGAATTTTATTCTCCTATGTCGGCCTCTCTAGAAGATTGTGCCCTAATTTCATATAAAAGGAAGCTTTTCTCTCTCATTTTCTCTAAGACTCTCTAACCATCAAGAAGCAAAAGCATAATCAAGAATCATAAAACTTTCAAGACTTGAAGAGTGAATTTCAATGGTGAAGAAGCAAGATTTGAAGCAATCCAATTAGCCATTGAAGCATTCATCCATCCTCAAGAACTTATCAAGCATCCATTTTCATCAAAGAGATCCATTGGTGGCCATTGAAGGATTCAAGCTCCATGGAGCCCTCTTGTTGAAAATTTCTCCATCCGCATTCCTCCAAGCCTCTTCCAATTCAAGAACCCATTCAAGATTAGTGTTGAATATATACCAAGAAATTGATTGAAGACATCTTAAATTATCCATTATACATTCTACATTCATTTGGTGCATCCATACTTGTGGATTCAAGGATTCGAATCCTCCACAAGGACTTTTACATGAGCAAGGTAAATTGTTTCATTTACTTTGTTTATTTCTGCAATTTCAATTATATATTTGAGGTTAATTCCAAAACTAGGGTTTGACTAAGGCAAACCCCTCACCCAACAAACAAAACCATTTTTCTTTTAGGTAAAAGTTCAGAACAATAGATCAGGAAGGAGATTCAGATACCCTTTTCGAAAAACTTCCAGGATCCAAAAATAGAATTTTAGTCTGAGACTTTTTAGGTCAATTTTGACCTAGGGCACAATCATAAATTCTGGCAAGTGGTGACATTGACTCGAGGGTACAAATCATAATTGTCTTAGAAAAGAAAAATATTTATGGGTTTTGTTTATCTCTGCGTTTCTATTCCAGATCTGGTCTCAGATTTTCCAGAAACTCAACACAAGCTTTAGAAAACAACATTCTTTGGATCTGCAATATTTAAAGGTTAGTGCATTTCTCCTATTCAATTCAATTAAGGTTTTCAATCTATCTAAATCTAAAATACATTTCAAATTAATCAAATCAATAAACTGGGTACTTAGATCTTCCTTCTTTCTTATTTCCAAATGATTGATTCACTTATGCATTGATCCTTCCTTTTGGGGTTAATCAACTTGGATCTTTCATTTGCACATCTAAGGATAAAATGAGAGTATCTCATTTACCCCCATAATAATAACAAAAAAAATAATTCAAATGTAACACATATTGTATATAAAACCAAATCCAATTTCTTATGTTACATTTTGGTGAACCCGCGATAGACAAATCTTTCTTTTTGGTGTGAGATTTACATCTTTTATGATTAGATCTTGCATGCATATTAGATTAGTTTTCTTTTATGTTCTTGCATTTCATTTCAAAAATTAAAATCAACTCTTTTCTTTCTAAATTAGTTCATTTACATTACATTGGTGTATGAGCTTTACCATTTCTAGTCCTACTTATAGTATTCCAGTTAGAAGAAGCCATAGACTCATGGGTTCCTTTGATCCCAAATCTTCCTCTCCTTTCTATAGGATCCCAGATGACAACTTGAATAATCATGATTCCAATCCTTCTATGGAGCATAAATCTTCTCACTCATCTCATGATGAGGAGGATGATTTAAGAGTTCCTCCTGAACAAGTGCAAAAACTTTCAATTGATTTTGATAAAATGGGAAATTGGCTTATCTAAGAAAACCATAATCAAGATTCTATTCAAGCTATAGAGGCTCTTAAGAAAGTCCTATGTGATAGTGATCAAGGTGTTAATTTATTGCATGGTATCACTCATCTTGTGCATTCAAATGTTAAATATTTAGCTCAAGAGGCTCAAGATCTAGGATATACTCCTCCTATCACTATTCAAGGACCTTCTTCTATTCCTTTACCTAGGATTCCTACTTATACTCCTCCTTTGATGACTACATCTCTCCCAATTTCATCTATTCCTGTGAGTGTTCCACCGGTATCTTTACCTACCTCACAACCTTCATATCACAGTGTACCTTTTACCTATACTAATCCTATTCCAACTATGGTTCCAAATGTTCCACTAGTTGTATCTTCTATTCCTACTACTTCCTACACATTTCCCAGCGTTCCTAATGTTCCTATGCCACCCGTGTTTTCTAATGATTCCACAATTATTAGTTTGGCTCAGACTGTGTCATCTTTACAACAACAATTTGCATCCTTGACTCAATCCAAGTTTAGTATTCCTACATGTGACATGGGTAGTCCCTTATCTTTAGACATTATCTGTGCTACTATTCCTCAACAAGCCGATATGCCTCATCTAGAGAATTACAATGGTAAAGGCGATCCTGTTACTCATGTTAAAACATTTCAAATCCTTTGTAGTGATTATGCTCATGACCATAGGATTTTAGCTAAACTATTTATTAGAACATTTTGTGATAAGGCCTTGCAATGGTATTGTTATTTACCTCCTTATTCCATTGATTCTTTTCCTAAACTAGCTAATACCTTCATTCAACAATTTCAAAATAATATTGGTCCACAAGTTTCCTTAACTGATTTAATGCATTGTAAACAAAACATTAAGGAAAAATTAATGGATTTCATAGGTAGATTTAAGCATTTGTATGCTCAGATTTCTTATCCTATTCTTGATATTGATATTCAACACATGTTTATTTTAAATTTACAAAAGGATATTAGAGATAAGATTCTGCTTATTGAATTTACCTCTTTTCAACAACTTTGTGCAACACTTCATCATTGTAAATTACAAGTGAGTCAATTTGAGAGAAATACTCCAATGGCTCCTGTTCTAGTTGATAAGAGTGATAATGCTCCTAATCCTAATAAATTTTAGAAACCTAACAACTACATCAAGATTAATAAACAGACGAATGCGGTTGCTGATCAAGTTGCTGTTGCATCTCACAATGCCACTTCTGCATCCACTGCTTTCTGTATGAATCGTACGTTTACTCCTCTCTCTAAATATTTACATTCCATTATGAGTAGGTTTTTAAGTGCTAATATGATTACTTTGCCTCCTATTCAACTTCTCTTTCCTACTACAATAGCTTCAAAATCCTTTGATTCTAAAACTTTTTGCTAGTACCATCGCCAGAATGGCCATGACATTGAAAAATGTTATTATCTAAAATATACAGTTCAAGAATTAATCGATTCTAATGCTTTATATGTAGATAATCTTGATAGTAATGGAAAAAAATCTATCTCTCCTCCTAATCAAAACCTTCAAATGTACACGAATCCTCTACCTACACATTATACTAATACTATCACTCAACCATCTTCTGTGGATATCATTTACGATTCAAAGATGGATGATCTTAATCACATTGTTAATCATGTAGAGAGCGTTATTTTATCTCAAACTATTGTTCAAGATCCTTCACCTCCACCTCAACTTCCAATTCTACCTAAACCTCAGGAACAAGCTAAGGATAAGTGACCTCAGGAACTTTCAATTGTTAGTAATAACTGAGAGGGGGGGGGGTGAATTAATGGCCTCAAAAATTTATCCTTTAATCTTTAACCACCAATCAATACACCTCAGATTATTAAGTCCCTACAAGATGCATGCCATGAAATACTTATAACAATTAACTGTCTGTTAGTTTACCTTGTCTGTCCTTAGTCTCCTTGATAACCGATAAGCAGTGAAACTATTTACTGATACTCAGTAAATATGCAGAGCATACCAATCAATCCAGAAATGAATATGTGAAATGTAAAACAATAAAGTAATAAACCATACACGCATAACACATGGATTTAACGTGGAAACCCTGTTAAGGGAAAAAACCACTCGGACCGGTACCCCAAATTTTCACTCTTCTGAAGTGAGCCCTGTTAGGAGCCAACCCTGTCAAAGGTTACAAACACACTGTTAGGTGTGACCTTGTTAGAGGATTTTATACATAGAGGTTGTCACTTAGTATCTGGCATCTATTTTTCTACCATCCTTGAACCAGCCTCCTTCTTAGACTGTTAATAGGCTTTAGGAAAATCTTGCTACCATCCTTGAATCAACCTTCTTCTTAGGCTGTCAATAGGCTTTATGAAATTTCAATGCTACTTTCATGAATCAACCTTTTTGACAATCTGTTAGGATATACCTCAATTATAGAAGATGGTTAAGTCCTGCTCTATTAAGAGACTTGATGCTTTAATGGTTAAACTGAAACATTATGACCTATTTCTAATGCAACTTGAATTGCATATTTTCAGATCTATTTAAGTACAATACCTCTCTGATAAATATATCAATTCAATTCTTTGTTCTCCACACTTTCTGCTCTATGATGCTGTGCTTCAATGTTCATTGGTGTCTGCATGATTCTTTAGCTCTTCTTCAGCTTGATTGATCAGGACTGTATGAAGTTATCCTTCATCAGTTTCTCTTCAGCATCCTCTTTCTATTTACTCCCCTTCCATGTATGTGATTGCTTGTGATTACGGAAATGAATTATGCTTGTCTCTTATATAGACATGATATTTATTTATTCTTGATTCTTGATTCTTGGCGTGAAAAAAATAATCCAGCCAATCTGATTTATGACTTTAACTCGTGATTTATCTCGTAGTTATCTTCTTTCCAATTGTACAAATCTTCTTTAAATAAATTACTTAACTCTGGTTGAATAAAACAAATAAAACAACCAGTTAAGTCTATCCTTAAGCTCTGCCAGCTAGATATTTTGTCATTTTTTGAACTCTCTGTTTAGTCGGTCAACTCTGCAGTTATTCGTCGATGACAATTGCCAGTTTTGTCGGTGTAACTCCAGTTAGCTTCGGGATCTCTATCCGTCGGGCATCACTATGATTTTTCTTCGTCGAGAAACACTGTCTTCTGCTCATCGGGCATCACTGTGACTTTTTCTTTGCCTTTACCGATGGTGTGCACTCTGTTGGTGTTGTCTATCACTTAGTGAATACTTGACTTTTATGCATTGCTAAAAGCATAATCTTTGTTCCATTGAATCTCTGAAGTCTTTGGCATTATGTACATGACTGCATAGATGATATCAAGTTGACATCAATGAAAATACAAACCATTAACTATTTTAATGTCTTGCATCCTTTTCAACTTAACATTATCAAACATTCAATCAGTTACATGTCATCAATCTCTCCTTTTGGCATTGATGGAAACATACTATATTATCATACTATACTATTTCTAATACAATATGAAATACAATTGTTGAG
>MU225445.1:1813226-1834257 GCA_018584345.1 Thuja plicata
TTCAAAAGTGTTAAAATTTTCTTTGTCACCGGTCATATGGTGAGTGCAGCCACTATCTATAATCCAGATATCATTCTTACTAACCTTAGATATGAGTGCATTTTCTTCATACCTTTCATCTTCATCTGTATCATCTTTCACAGCTACAAATACTATCTTGATGTCATCATCAGGTTCGGTGTTAGTATCTTCATCTTTGCAAGTGGCCAGGTAGCTAGCCTTCTTGCCTTTATCCTTGTAGTATCAAGTATCCTTTCTTTCTGATTGTCGGTAACCTCTGTAATATTTGTTATCACCTTTGTCAGATTTCTTCTCAAAAGATCTATCATCACTCCTATCATCCCATCTTTTGTTAGGACATCTTGCAGCAAAGTGTCCAATCTCTTTACAATTAAAGCATACAAGTGGTAGTTTACCTTTGTATTTACCTTTGCCTCTCTGTATTCTTCTAGCCATAAGTGCTTCTATTTCATCTAGATCTTCTTCTTCACTTTCACTTTCACTATCCCTTCTAGATGAGTATCTATGATTGGATTTGCTTATTTTCATAGAAGACTTAAATACAGACTCTAAACTTGGTAAGACACTATTGTCAAAGTTATTCATCTCAAATGAAATCATTCTACCAATTAGGCTATCAAGAGTAACTGTATTGTTTTCTACTACTCTCATTTCTTGAATAGAAGAAACTCTAATAGCATATACAGGTAATAAGGTTCTTATAATTTTACTCACCACTGTTTCCTCTTCAAGTGTACCTCCAACACCTCGTATAGCATTGACTACTTCTTTTATTCTTGTACTGTACTATGTGATGTTTTTTTTTTTTTTTTCATTTTGAGATCATCAAACTTTCCTGTAAGGCTTTTTGCCTTGGCTCTCAGAACATTTGTGTCACCTCCATGTACAAGCTTCAGTTTGTCCCACATTTTCTTTGCAGTTTTGGAGTCCTTGACATCTTCAAATTCAACATCAGAGAGTGAGGAAGAAAGCTCTATAACCATGCAGTTATGCTCATGCTTCTCTCTCAATTGATCTACTGTTAATGGTCTTGTAGGAAACACATATTCAGTATCTAAGTATTGAGTAACATCATTACCAATACCTGATAAGTGGAGTCTTATCCTTCTTTTCTATGAAGAAAATTTGTGTTTGTTCAACTTGGGCACATCTCATCTTTTCATCTTGTGATCTTTACTTAGGTCTTGAAACCTTCATTCTAAGCACATAAGCTCTGATACCAATTGTTAGTAATAACTGAGAGGGGGGGGTGTGAATCAGTGGCCTAAAAAATTTATCCTTTAATCTTTAATCACCAATCAATACACCTCAGATTATTAAGTTCCTACAAGATGCATGCCATGAAAGTCTTATAATAATTAACTGTCTATCAGTTTACCTTGTCTGTCCTTATTTTCCTTGATAACCAATAAGTAGTAAAACTATTTATCGATACTCGGTAAATATGCAGAGTATACCAATAAATCCATAAATGCATATGTGAAATGTAAAATAATAAAGTAATAAACCATACACACATAACACATGGATTTAGCGTGGAAACCCTGTTAAGGGAAAAAAGCACTGGGACCAGTACCCCAAATTTTCACTCTTCTGAAGTGAGCCCTATTAGGAGCCAACCCTGTCAAAGGTTACAAACACACTGTTAGGTGTGACCTTGTTAGAGGATTTTATACATAGAGGTTGTCACTTAGTATTTGGCATCTATTTTTCTACCATCCTTGAATCAGCTTCTTTCTTAGACTGTCAATAGGCTTTAAGAAAATCTTGCTACCATCCTTGAATCGACCTTCTTCTTAGGTTGTCAATAGGCTTTATGCAATTTCAATGCTACTTTCATGAATCAACCTTTTTGGCAATCTATTAGGATATACCTCAATTATAGAAGATGGTTAAGTACTTCTCTGTTAAGAGACTTGATGTTTCAATGGTTAAACTGAAATATTATGACCTGTTTCTAATGCAACTTGAATTGCATATTTTCAGATCTATTTAAGTACAATACCTCTCTGATCAATATATCAATTCAATTCTTTGTGCTCCACACTTCTGCTCTGTGATGCTGTTCTTCACTGTTCATTGGTGTCTGCAGAATTTCTTAGCTCTCCTTCAGCTTGATTGATCAGGACTGTATGAAGTTATCCTTCATCAGTTTCTCTTCAGCATCCTCTTTCTATTCACTCCCCTTCCGTGTATGTGATTTCTTATGATTACAGAAATGAATTATGCTTGTCTCTTATATAGACATGATATTTCTTTATTCTTGATTTTTGATTCTTGGCGTGAAAAAAACAATCCAACCAATCTGATTTATGACTTTAACTCCTGATTTATCTTGTAGTTATCTTCTTGCCAATTGTACAAATCTTCTTTAAATCAATTACTTAACTCTGGTCGAATAAAACAAATAAAACAACCAGTTAAGTCTATCCTTAAGCTCTGCCAGCTAGATATTTTGTCATTTTCGGAACTCTCTGTTTAGTTGGTCAACTTTGTAGTTAGTCGTCGGTGACAACTGCCAGTTTCGTCGATGAAAACAGATCTCCCCGATGGGTTGACTAGTGAGTAGCCTCATTCACTAGGTGGTTCAACTCCATCTTTCCAGTTACACTTTTTTCTTGTATGGTTCACAATGGGACATAAGTTCTCATTGGGCGAGGTGACCATACCCTCTCTCTCCTTCTCCTTAATTAGTGATGTCTCTCTTATCACGATCTTAGGGTTGATAAAGACTTAAGTCCCTTGGGGGCTTGAGGATTTCTTTTTCCCTTTATGATTCCAATAAGATTATCTATTCTCTATGATCTCCTTTACCAAGAGTTTGTATTGAGTCCATACTCTTGCTAAAGTGAGGGCTAAATGTATACTTGGAAAATAGAAACACTTCTATGGTAGACTAGTTTATCCTTCTGTGTAAGTGGTTTAGGGTCATGTCAAGCACCTTGAATGGGTTCCTGACTTCGATATGGATTTATCCTCCTGTTCTGCCCCATTTCCACTCTTTCTAGCCTATTTCTAGCAACCCAGATTGAGAAACTGGGACTTTGGCCTTGGGGTCTAGGTCAAAATTTTTGGGTCAAGGTTGACCTCAACCTTGACCTAGGTCACAATCAACTTTTTTCAGGTCTGGGGCCCAAATTCTATAATCTTAGGGTTTCCAGATGTCGGTCTTTGAAAAAAGTTAATTCTCACTTCTCGGTCAGTTGTTTCGGACTTCGAGACAAAAAATCCTAAATTATATTTAACATAGGTCCTCTTCTAGGGGCATGGGTCCAATTAGAATTTAATTCTACTATGTCAGCCTCTCTAGAAGATTGTGCCCTAATTTCATATAAAAAGAAGCTTTTCTCTCTCATTTTCTCTAAGACTCGCTAACCATCAAGAAGCAAAAGCATAATCAAGAATCATAAAAATTTCAAGAGTTGAAGAGTGAATTTCAAATGTGAAGAAGCAAAATTTGAAGCAAGACAAATAGCCATTGAAGCATTCATCCATCCTCAAGCACTTCTCAAGCATCCATTTTCATCAAGGAGATCCATTAGTGGCCATTGAAGGATTCAAGCTCCATGGAGCCCTCTTGTTGAAGATTTCTCCATCCACATTCCTCCATGCTTCTTCCAATTCAAGAGCCCATTCAAGATTGGTGTTGAAGATCTACCAAGAAATTTATTGAAGACATCCTAAATTCTCCATTCTACATTCTACATTCATTTGGTGCATCCATACTTGTGGATTCAAGGATTCGAATCCTCCACAAGGACTTTTACATGAGCAAGGTGAATTGTTTCATTTAATTTGTTTATTGCTGCAATTTCAATTATATATTTGAGGTTAATTCTAAAACCAAGGTTTGACTAAGGAAAATCCCTCCCCCAAAAAACAAAACCCTTTTTTTTGTAGGTACAGGTTCAGAACAGTAGATCAGGATGGAGATTTAGATACCCTTTTCGGCAAACTGCCGGGATCCGAAAAGAAAATTTTAGTTTGAGACTTTTCAAGTCAATTTTGACCTAGGGCACAATCGGAAATTCTAGCAAATGGTGACAATGACTTGAGGGTACAAATCAGAACTATCTCAGAACATAAAAAGATTTCTGGGTTTTGTCCGTCTCTACGTTTCTATTCCAAATCTAGTCTCAAATTTTTCAAAAGCTCAACATAGGCTTTAGAAAACAACATTCTTTGGATCTGAAATATTTCAAGGTTAGTGCATTTCTCCTATTCAATTCAATTAAGGTTTTCAATCTATCTAAATCTAAAATACATTTCAAATTAATCAAATCAATAAAATGGGTACTTAAATATTCCTTCTTTCTTATTTCTAAATGATTGATTCACTTATGCATTGATCCTTCCTTTTGGGGTTAATCAAATTGGATCTTTCATTTGCACATCTAAGGATAAAAGTAGAGTATCTCATTTACCCCCATAACAATAACAAAAAAAATAATTCAAATGTAACACATATTCTATATAAAACCAAATCCAATTTCTTATGTTACAAAATAAAATTATTCTTTTGAGTCAAGAGGTAAACAGACTAAATGTTGAACTCATTGAAAGAATAGAAGCTATCAGTGAACAAAGGGATGAAAATGAAAATTTGAAACATGAAATAAGAATTTAGCAACAACATAATGATATTATCAAGAAAGCTGAAGAAAGAAATAAAAGAATGGATGATTTTTTTGAGGGACAACGGAGAGTCAACAACAATACCGATCTCGATTTTACTGTGAATGGAGAATCATCAAATCAAACTTATCCAAAGAATGTCTACACAAATTCAAGACCAAGAAAGCTTACATGCAATCACTGTGGAAGCAAGGCCATACATCAAATGTATGCAGATGAAAAATGAAAGGTATTCCTAAATCTACATCTTCATTCATAGGATTTTGTTATAAATGTAACAAGAAAGGACATAAAGCATATGAATGTAAGTGTGAGATGAAACAACCAAAGAAGGAAATCTACATGGACAAGTACTGTCCTACTTGAAAAATCAATGGGCACACAACTCTTGAATGCTGGAAAAAGAAAAGGCAAGCATGGAAGCCTAAAGATCAAGAAACTCCCTATCAACTGAAGAGAGTTGGTAACCAGTATGTATGGGATTACAATACTTGGAAAAATTGTACAGAATGTGGAAGATATAGTCACATTGCTGCAAACTGTATGAGACAGTGGACTAGAAAGTCTAGAGGCTGGACTAACCCCAGAATGACATGCTTACATTGTCATAAAGTTGGTCATCTCAAGAAAGACTACAGAGATCGAATGAAAGAGATAAGCATATATCCCAATGGAAACACCATTGAAGACATTCGAAGGGAAAGAGACAAAATGTGGAGAAGAGATTCGAGCAATGATGAAGCTGGTCCAAGCAATGCAAATGGTGACACCCCATCTAATGGATCCGGTGACATCACCACCCCCACCTAAGAAGAACAAGTAAGTATTGAACTACATTACCCTAAGCTATTATTTTACATCAGTTCCATAATATGTTTATATAATGCCAAATTAGCATAAGAAAGATGCATCATGGTATTACTTGTTAAAATATGTGATAACTATGCTTTTGGGCATATATACGAAACCTGTTGGTATACACTCAAAGATGAGACTGCCTATACTTGCCGAGAAGTGTTAGTTAAAAGCAAAGTTACTAAGTATAAACCGAGCCTCGTCGGTAAACAAGCAAAGTGAACAAGTTGTCTTCGACACCAAAACCTGTCGGTAAAAGCAAATAGAATAACAAATGCTCCAAAATGTTATGAGTGTCACCAAAGGAAAGTGAAGTCTTCACTGAAAAACTCCATCTTCATACACCGAGGAGTTTGTAAGAATGTATGACACACATTTTAGGGCAACAAATATAAATATGGCAACAGAATAACTCATTTGTCATGACAACCAGAGCAGAGTGACCAAGGTGATTTTTGAGCAAAAAGAAACTAAGTCACAGAGCAACCACGACTCAACACACAACACTCCAAAGTAGATGAGGAATCATTGCGAGAGTGTATAGTAAGTTCTACAAAACCAACAAATATGTTTTCACGCATTTCACAAGAAGCCCTAAATTCTGAAAAATGACCTCGACATCAAGAACCATGAAATCCAAGAACACAAAGAAGGATGAGTTCAAGCTAATCAAGAATTTGACATGTGAGGAACCTAACTACAAGAGCCATCCTGAGGTTGCCTCACAACTCGACGATGCTAGATCATTTTCACGCATATCAGCTAGGGTTTTACTCATGGAAGATATTTGATCTTTTATACACTGCAAGATTGCAGAGATAGGAACTTTAGAGGTTGAAGAAGCTTATAAGAAGATATGCAATGAAGATGGAACACTAAAAGATGAACACAAGCATATTAAATTAAAAGGGCTCACCAATGCCCTAATGTTCCTGAAGGTTTTCAAAACTGAATGGATTCGGTTGGTACTTAGCCAAATGCATAACAACAAGCTATGGCTTGATGAACCGAAGGTAATAACCTAAGATGTCATCCATGCGGTCACCAGTTACCCCATAACCAAGAAAGTAAAGGCACTAAAGCATCCACCAAAGGTCAAGACTGAGAAGATGACAGGAGCCAAATGGGATGGCAGAGGACTGAAAG
The DNA here is from genome assembly GCA_018584345.1 of Thuja plicata. NCBI lineage: Eukaryota > Viridiplantae > Streptophyta > Pinopsida > Cupressales > Cupressaceae > Thuja > Thuja plicata. The sequence goes on from MU225445.1 coordinate 1,819,884, forward strand.
TTACTACCATAATCGATGATGAGATCAAGTTTGGTGCATGCGTTCTAGGATACAAATTCTTCCAAGCAAGCAGATTGAACAGTATAGCATCAGGTGCAGTAGACACAGCCTACAAAATTGTGAAGAAGGGAACACAATTAGATTTATCTGAACTTATGCTAAATCAGTTGAAAGATAATCTAAAGACTATCAGGAATGCGAAGTCAAACACATGTAAGTTTGGCTCACTCATAATGTGTATATTCTTCTATTTTCAAGAAACATTCCCATCAGTAGGAGATGTGAAATGGGACAACACCAAATTTTTCACCATGCAAATTAGTGAGCACATAGCCACACTAGGAGATAAATTTGAGACAGTCATAGATGAATTCTTCAATGTGTTCAAAGACCGAATGCAAAAGAGGGTAAGAATCCTCGAGAAACTCATTGAAAAGTATAAGGATGAGATATGCTTCATGGTTGATATAGACAATACATATATAAAACATGTTGTACCAAGGACAACATGGTTACAACCATTAGAGTATGAGATCGACATTGATCTTTTAACTAAGGCAATTGATGCCTTGATCAATGAACCATTGGATAAGAAACAACCAAAATTTGGAACATATGAAGAGGCCAAGACAAGAATAAAATCTATCCTAGTTGTTAAGAAAATTGTCAAAAAGAAGGACAAGATGGTGAAGAATCTCAAGAAGATACTGTCAGCAATCGAGGAAGAAGCTGAACAGGATGAAGAAGTTGAACAGGAGGAATAAATCAAAGAATAATTATCTATCGGTAAAGATTAAGGAAAGGATGAATTCAAGGAAACAAAGTCAGATTCACCACCTCCTCCACCAACTAAGAAGCCAAGGACAACAACTGATTCTAGAACTAGAAGCCAAACATCAAAGGATTCTACTCCTTCACCTTTAAAGAAAGGAAAGGTCAGGACATACATAAGAAAAGCTGCCACACCGAAGAGAGGGAAAAACAAAAGAGGAAGGAAATTCATAAGAACCTAAGAGGATATAGAAGACACTGAGCAGGATGAATCTGTAGAGGCAGAAAGTGTCAAGGTACAAACTCCTAAATCTATTGATGACATATGCAAATCTATTGCAAACTTTGGATCTATAACAGATTCAAAGATCAGAAGATGGTTGAAGCTAGACCAAGAAGATCAGAATAAAGTAGAGGATTCCATCATAGAAAAAATGTACAAGTTCAAATATATACCAATTCAGTTTGAAGGCAGTCATGTACCAAGGGAACTCTTGGATAGACTATACTCCCGGTGGACATTTGCCTTGAAAAATGAAAAATAGATAAGATAAACAATACTTTTTTCTCTAATGCCACCTGAATCAAAGTAGGTAGAAATAGATGAAATGATGGAGAAGTACAAAAAGGAGTTCTCACCAAAGCTGAGAGCATACAAATTTATTGAAGGAAATCTTATAGAGCTTGAAAAGGACAGCCATAAGAAATGGTGCAAAATAATGAATAGACCTACTGAGGAGGAAAGCCCTGAAAAATACCTTCAAAAAGAAGATGTTGAAAAGGTAACTCAAGATGACACATCTATTGAGTTAGACATAGAAGAAGATGATACAACTAGAAACAAGACTGCAGATGTTGTAGATGAATCATGGCCAAATACCAAAAATGACAACATTGTGGATACTAATGTCATTGAAATTACCGATGACCCAGCAGAGGAAGTGAATAAAGATGAAGATGTCACTGTTGCAAATGAAAAAACCAATGAGCAGGACACAACAGTTGATACTGCACAAGTGAACATTCCAGGCAACATGTCAATATTGATACAAGCTATCAATATCCTGCAAGAATCAAGCAAGTCACCTGAAAAGGAAACTCCCAAGGATGCAGGGGAAGAAGAAAAAAAAGACAACACTGATGGTCAGTAAGGCATTGGAGATACTCAAGATGTAACTGACACTGATAAGGTTACTGAAGGAGATAAAGAAAATGATGCAGATACACAAGACAAGAATGCAGAATCAAAGACTGATGAAGCTAAGGAAACCAATAAAGGAGACAAACCTAAAGATGGTACTCCTGAGGAAACTGACAAGCGTGCTATTGACAATGTGAAGGTGAATGTGAAGATGTGTAGAGACATCCGACAAGCTGAAATTGACAACAAGAAGCAAAAAGAAGCACAATAGGTCACTTCATCGAGCACAATAGAGAAAGCCAAGAAATTGGCAATGATTTTACATTCTAGTGATTCATAGAAGAAGAAGAAGAAATCAAAGAAGAACAAGATGGAAGTCACATTGGATGAACTTATTGAAATACCAAAGTGTGACCCATCTACACTTGATTTTGAAGCATTACAAGAATATGGAGAAATATGCCAAAGAAAGGCATTGTAGGAGAAGCTAAAGAAACAACACAGGGACTCCATGGTACTGGAGACAACATGAGATATATTACACCAAATTTTACCCAATGTTGATATTGATCAGAACAAGCCCATACTAGATCAATTAGCCACCCTCACTGACACAATCACAACTCAAAATACTGATACAGAGAAGGCAATTGAGGAGAGAGCCGAGATGAAGTACCAACAAAAGCTCATTGAGAACATCAGCCAAGAAGTGGCAGTAAATAAGGTAAAGCTATCAGAATTAATCACTGAATTAGACCCAATAATATCTGAAGCTATAACCTTGATTCAAAAATTAAGTACAATAGACAAGTTCACTAAAGAGAATAGTGACAATATTGCAAAGCTGGATACAAATCTAGCAAACAGTGCACAAATCTTAACCACCGATGGAGACAATGCAGTTAAGCTACATTATGAGAAGATAATAGAGATAAAACAATTAAGATAGGAACTATGGGAGGCAGAAACACATTTCAGGGAAGAAGTAACTGAGCTCCAAGCTCAAATTCTACCAAACCTTACACTGCTCCAACAACACATTAGTTCAGCAAGGCAACTGATAGAAACTCATGAGATGTCTATAGTTGAAAACATCTATGACATTCACTCAAAGATCAAAATCGAGCACATGGATCTTGAGAACCTCAAAGAACAATGGGAGAAAATGATGGAAGACATGAAGTCTTCACACTCCCACATAAACTATAAGGTAATTACCTTTTCCCTTAATATAAAAAAAGGGGGAATATGATATGTATATGGTATATTTACATGGGAAAATGAATATGAGTACTATACTATACAAAAGGGGAAAATGATATATATTCAAATGAACAAAGATATCATATGTATAGTTATACTGACATATACATAGGGGGAGTTATTAAATGACTAAGGATTATATATGTTGTATATACTTAACATTTTGTTAGTATTTTGCACATATCAGTTTTTGATACTAATGTCAAAGGGGGAGATTGATGACATTAATTTTCCATTAGTATGCAAACAACACATTCAGTAAGCATACACCGAAAGACAGGAAAAGAGAAAACCGAAGATCAGATATTAAGAGATCACCAAAGATGACTAAGTGCAAAGTGAACCGACGACAAAACTTAGTGTGTAAACCAAAAATGCAATACAGAAAGATAAAGAGGAACCCGACATGCAGGATACAATGCAGACTGACAAGATAGTTAAAGAGCAACCAAAAGAACAAAACCAAAGGACAATCAAGCATGACCGACAGACAAAACTGAAAGTCAGTTGCAACCAACAAAAATTGGATCTGACTTTCACGTCAGATAAAGCAAGTGTATTCTATTTATAAGATATTTATTTGTTTTAAATCCATTTCTTTAGGGACAAGATACATGAATGTAAGTGCTTTAATTAGTTAATCAGTCTAACTAATTTAAAACACATAGACTAGGAGATCTAGGTACAAGTTGTAAACGTGATCTTAGAGTTAACATTGTTTTTATCGTAACTTGAAGATGTCAATCCATCTATAAATACATGATGCAATCATTTATTATTATTGGTTTGAATAGAGAGGATAAGATGAATGAAGCCAAAGATTACACCTATGGATCAGACTGAGAGTTTCAAGAACAACAACAACAAAAGGTGAATTTGGTTAGCAAGAACCAAGAACAGGGGATACCGAGAATTAGAGGTATTATTAAATCACAATTAGGTAATAATATTTTTCATGTAAACTAAATTGGATCTGTATCGACAATAGGAGATTGAATTTACCAGGTCAATTTGTAATTTTCTATCATTCTAACAAGTGGAGCAAAGTGTAAAAATCCTTTCAAGGAAGGTGGATTTTACAGTCCAACTACAAATCTCTTAACCGAGTGCACACTCAACAGTGTTGCTAAAGCTCATAAAATAGTAGAATTTAACAGGTCTCCACTGATACTCTTAACATGGTAGATCATCAGAAGTGATCAAAATTATAAGCCTTAACCGACCCCTTCCAATCTGCAGATAGTGAAGATTTTGTGGGTGTCATCCCCACCGCAGTTTTTACTTCCTCACAGGAGTTTTCTGAGATATCATATCTTGTGTTATGTGTCAAATTAATTTCATGAATGTTTCTATGGATGTTCACATGTATGTTAATGTTATGAATTGATATAACTCACATCAAGATAGTATAAATCAGGTTGAATGGATATACAATTGATTACAAAGGTTAATTGATTAAAGGATACAAAAGTTTTAGAGGTACTGATTCACCCCTCCCCTCTCAGTACATACTTACCATTAATCCCAACACAAAATTTCAATACATAGAGTTGAATGGAGAAATATCTTAAAAATGACCCCATACTTAATAAAAAATGACCCACCAAATGTGTAAATGACCACACTCGACCCGTGGATGCTTCCAGATGTAAAAGCATCAAACACGTGCTCCATAAAAACTTAAAAATGAGGGATCTTTTAGTAGTGAATTCATAGTTCTATGCAGTGAAAATGGTTTCAAACTCCACACATGGATCTCTGGTTAAAAAATGGCAAGTTTAGATTCGATAAAATGCAAGAAGATGTGGAGTCAAAACAACTTTCTAACACCATATTACCTAGCATTGCTATATGCAAATGATCCAAAAATCACCGTCCATAATTTCCTAAGAAAAACATGACTTCAACGTGCTCTACATAGGTTTTTAGAAAGCTCATAACAGTCATTGACGGTATAAAAATGATGCCCTAAGAACATGAGTAAGCCATAGTTTCATAAAGAAAAACATATACGTTTGAGCATAAATGTTTATGCATTTTCTATTAAAATCAATGCCTGAAACCATGATAAAGTCATTACATATTATTAAATATGTAATGCACTTAAAAAATGACACTTATCACTTAGCTAGTGAAGAAACTGGTTTAAAAAGGAAAGATAGTTTTTATAAAAGACATCGCATATGTTCGAATATGCTTTTTTTATTAAAAATGATGCTTGATAACTTCATAACATATATGAAAATAAGTATATGTCACGCCATGTTTTAAAAATGATACTCCCAGCTAAATACAAGCCACAATTTGATAAAGAAAACATATAACAAATATGTAATACGATATGCATCAACATATGTTATAAATTTTTAATTTAACATTTTTTTTATAAAATGAAAACCGTGGCATTTAGAAGGAAGGAAGACGTACGCCAAGTAATTAAAAATAAACACTTATTTCATAAAGCTATAACACATATCCATTTTGAAGAAAAATAATATGTATTATGTCACGAGATTCTAAAATCATAATAACACCTGTTATTACTAACATATGTTATATGTTTTAAATTCAACAATTTTAGACTTTATATAAAAACGTTATCATTTTAATAACACGCCTTCCTACAAAAAATTTGTAGGGTTGCCCCAATTTTGCGAATAAAAAATTGAGGACAACAAAGACCAAATATGCCTGTAATAGATATGGTGGGTATTCTGGGTCAAAAAATGCAATTGGCCTAACATACGGGTGAATTCTCGCTCCTTTGGTATACTGCTCAAGATCTATTGCTGATCATGTGGCTTCTGACCCTATGCAATGGGTGAAGCTTTCATCAAAGAAGAGGCAGGGTTTGGGTTTTTCTGTGTGCCTATCTCTGGTGAAGGATTTTAGTCTTCCGCTGTGAAACACTTTTGATGTTCTTAATTGGGATATCCCTGGCTCCTCTACCATTCCCAATTCTCTGATATTCTCGCACAATAATCTAGGATATTTGTGAAAGAAACACAATTCAAACATCCCTAGTCACCACTCTCTCAATAACCTATTATCTATAGACCCAGAGCCTTAGGGAAGCACCCCTCCCTCTAGGAAGGATAGAAATTTTGGATATAAGCTACCAGCGAAGAATGTCATCTGAATGAAATCTGAGAATATTGAGAAGATTTAAGATCTATACAAAAAATATGCCATTTTTCTCTGCGGAATGGATATGGTACTCCAATTAAAGAATTTTTTGAATTATTTGAAGAGGAATATAAAGGACAGGTAAGTATGACTCTTCTCATGGAATTTTTATTTATTTTAAAATGTAATAATATTGAATTAAAGCATAACTTTCTAAAATTAGAAAACCCTAGGTTAAAGGGATGTGATTTCACCTTTATTGATTGGATCCCAGATTTTGACCCTGGTAGATTAATTTTTTTTAAAAAATTGATAGGGCAATTCTCCTCCCGACTATCCCAGTTGAATTGATTTTCTCAGACTTCTTTGTAAACATAGGTAATCATATAGGGAAATATGTAGGTATGTTAGAAACAGATAGTCCCCAATCTAATAATACGATTATAGTTAATATGGACATAGACATAAGTACTGTTAACCTGGTCATAATTGAAAGAATGGAGGAGGTTTATGAAATCAAACCAGAATTATTACAAACATAGCTTATAGTATAAATGGAAGAAAAGCTAGAGTTGGACAAGATATATAATACATCTCACTTAGTAGGTAATATTACTCCTCTAGTTGTTGGGGTAGGGACTCCAACAGAGGATATAAAAGAAGGGGAAATAGTAGAAGGAAAAAGTATGGGGGATACTGTCCAATTAACAACATCAGGGATAAATCTAAATATTTCACAAGGGGGCATCTCGACAAAATTAAATGAGAAAGAAGGGGGTTTTCAAATTTTATTAGAGAAAAATTCAAATAAGAAAGAGAATAGAAAAACATATACCATAAATACATGTAATAACATCATAGAGGTTGTCCTATGTCCACAAGGTTCAGGTAATAATGATCTAGATAGATATTCAAAGACAAAGGAAGAGGTGATATTATTGACTGAACACCTATGTGAATTTGTAGTTAATGATTTAATGAACTAATTTATGGATGAAATATGTGACAAGGAGGAACTTATGAGACAAAGATATTTGTTGATAAAGGGATGCCTTGAGGAAGACGACAATCAAGAAACAACAAATATTGGTAATCTCTTATTAGATCTAGAAGACAAGGAACTAAAGGATCATGAAACACTTGGGATTGCATCCACTCAGCCTAGTCTACAAGTCCCCAATTGTGCCAAATCTAACAAGAAATGAGGAAGTAAATCTAGACAGGAATTATGATTGATGGACAATTGTACTATTGGCCAAGCTAAACTAATGACTATTTTCAATGAAGGGAAGGGGAAGTTCCTTCCCAAGTCACCAGGAATATCCTAACATGGAATGTTAGGGGATTAAATGCCCCTAATAAGCATAAAATTTTAAAATTTTGGATTTCTTAGACTAAAGAAAAGATAATCATGCTACAGGAAACCAAATTGGATAATCAGGAAATAACTAATTTAAAAAAGAAACTAGGTTTTAGAAAGTTTTGGGGTGCTCCAGCTAGAGGAGCCTTAGACAGATTAGGATTCATTTGGGATCCTAGGACAATGTCTCTTACTAAATTAGAGGATCACATTAATTAGAGTTGTGGACTTGTTAAATGCATCCAAACATTGCTTAATTTTAGGGTCTTTAATGTATATGGCCCTATTCCCAATCTAGACAAGGAAAGAGTATGGAAAGAAATCGAGAGAAAATTGGAAGTATGTAAAGGAGGGATTTCCATCATAGGGGGAGACTTTAATACTATTACTAAGGCCTCAGAGAAATGGGGTGGTCTCCAAAAAAATCCCCTTACCATTGAGGATTTTAATAACTGGATAAATAAAAATGGACTCATTGAGGTCTTAACACCTAAGGATGGTTGCACGTAGAATAATAGGAGGAAGGGATTTATCTTCATTGCTGAAAAAATTGATAGATTTTTTATCAGTGAAAACCTAGCAGACTTACCTTTCACTGTGTCTGTGGATGTGAAGCCCATTTCAGGATCGGATCACTACTCTGTAATATTGAATATCATCAAGGAGGTTAAATTGGATGACTGCCCTTTCAAATTTGAACAAATGTGGTTTAAGAGGGATGGTTTTTTGAAAATGATTGAAGAATGGAGGACAAAAATCAATTTGTTTGAATCAAAATTATATCAGGTAGTAAACAAGTTGAGAATAATCAAGAAGAGATTGAAACTTTGGAATGCGGAGCATTTCAGGAATATTTTTGAAAATAAGAGAACTTTGGAAGGAAAAATGACAAAATTAAATGAGGAGGTGATGGCTAAAGGTATGGATATTTCCCTTTATGAAGAAGAAAAGTGTTTAATGAAGGAATATGAAGAGGTTTTGGAAAGTGAAGAAATTTTTTGGAGACAAAAATCTAAAGAGACATGGTTGGATGCTGGGGACAAAAATACAATTTTTTTCCACAAAAACACTAAACACAGAAGAATAGTAAACATAATCACCTCCATAAAATTTATGGGTGGTGGAGTGGTTGAAGAACCAGAAGGTATAGCTAATGAGGCGATTAGATATTTTGAGAACATCTTCAATATGTGAGGTGAAAGGAATCTAGAAGCCTAGGAAAGTATTATAAGTAACATCCCCAATATTATCTCCCCAGAATAGAACAAATAACTCTTAGGGAAAATTACCAAGGATGAAGTGGATAAAGTCTTATTCAAAATGAACCCAGACAAAGCTCAAGGACTTGATGGTTTCCCAAGATGTTTTTTTCAAAAATGTTGGGAATTCATAGGTGAAGATGTTTCTACCACACTATAAGGGGTTATAAATTCAGGAAATTTTTCAAAAGAAGTTAAAAATACCTTCATTTCCCTCATCCCAAATAAGGAGAAGGTGGAATCCTTTGGTGATTTTAGACCTATTACACTGTGTAATACCTTATATAAACTATTCACCAAAACAATAGCTACTAGGCTTCAAAAATTCCTCCCAAACTTAATAAATGAGGAACAAACTAGTTTCATCCCAGGCAGGTCAATATATGATGGGGTTATCATAGCACAAGAAGCCATACATTTAGTTCAAAACAATCATGAACCTAGTATGCCAATAAAATTAGATATAAAAAAAGCCTATGACAGAGTTGACTGAGGTTTTTTAAAGAATTGTCTTATCGCCTTCAGGTTTTCCAAATAGTAGGTTAACCTGATCTTTGAATGCATCTCCACCCCGAGATTTTCTATTCTAGTGAACGACTCTTCCAAAGGTTTTTTTGGATAAATAGGGGAATAAGACAAGGTGATCCAATATCACTATTTTTATTTATAATAATGACAAAAGATTTAGGGAGAGCTATGAACAAGGCAAGGCTAGAGGACATGACTAAGGGAATAAATATTACGAGTGAGATAGAACCTAGGACACATCAGCATTTTGTGGATGATACTATGCTTTATGGCCAGAGTTCTAAGGAGGAAGCGAAAGCATATAATTCTATCCTTGGAAAATATGCTCTTACTTCTAGGCAATCAATTAACCCAAATAAGACTTAAATTTTCATCTTTAATACTTCTTCGACAATTGAAAAAGATATGTGTCAAATCCTTAACTTCAAATCAGGAAATCTGCCTTGCAAGTATTTAGGACTGCCCTTAGAAAAAGGTATTAGATCAACTAAATTATGGGATAATGTCACAGACAAAATAAAATATAAAATGGTAGCATGGAATGGAAAATGGCTATCTGCTGCACGCAAAGTGACAAAGGTACAAATAGTTCTGTCCACACAACCCATATTTCAATTGGCTTGTATTGATTTACCAAGAAAAAAGAGAGAGGAAATCAACAAAATTTTAATGACATTCTTCTGGCATGGGACATGGGACAATAAGAATACCTCTCTCCTTTCTTGGGACAAGGTATGTTGACCTATAGAGGAGGGGGGAGTTGGGATAAAAGATATCAGACTACAAGGTAAGGCCTTGGGCGACAAACTAGTCTGGAGAATGTATAAAAACCCACATTTAAAATGGGTAAACATACTCTTAAGGAAGTATCTAACCAATGTTGATCTCATTAATATTTTCAGGGAAAAGTCCCCCCCAAAGGTTCCAGGATATGGAATTTTATGATGGATTGTAGATCCATCATCCAGGATAAACTCACTTGGAATCTAGGAAAAGGGGAGAATGCCCTTTTTTGGCAAGACTCCTGGGGAGGTAACAAGGCCTTGGATTGTAATGATAATTTAGTGCATGCCCATAGGTATCTATTTGGTAGATTAGGAGATATATTCATTGACTATGTTTCCTTTGTAGATGAAGGAATGGGATGAAAATGGAAGAAATGGAAAGATTTTGGTCTTCCCCCTGCAGATGCCGCCACATTGAATAAAATTTTAGAGGAAAGGAAAACAAACTTGAACCTTAGAGAGGATATGTTGGTATGGGATGGTAGTAAAAGTGGGGAATATATAGTAAAGGAGGGATATCACTTGTTGAGATCAAGACTAATATGAAAAATTTACCCCCCTGACAAATTTATGTTGGGACAGAGAATGTCTTCCTAAGACCATTTTCTTCTCCTAGCTAGTATGGCATAAGAAGATTCTGATAGTTGAGAAGTTTGTAAATATGAGTTATCATGGCCCTAGTGTTAGAATAATTGGGGGGGGGGGGGAATTAGTGGCCTTAAAATANTTTCTTCTCCTAGCTAGTATGGCATAAGAAGATTCTGATAGTTGAGAAGTTTGTAAATATGAGTTATCATGGCCCTAGTGTTAGAATAATTGGGGGGGGGGGTGAATTAGTGGCCTTAAAATAATTCCAAAAATTCAACCAAAACTTATATCTCAAATATAATGTCCTCTAGTTATCTTTCAGTCCATCAAGATGTATGACTTAAATAAATTTATCAAATATAACCTGCTCAGTAAGATATATTGTTTATCTTTTCCAGACTTTACCGAGTAGCAGTAAATAAACTTAGTGTTAACCGACCAATCCAATATCACTAATGTGTAAAGAAAAATATCAATGCAATGAAAGAAATACACATTTGACACAGATTTTAACTTGGAAACCCTGTTAAGGGAAAAAACACTTGGGACCGGTAACCCAAAATTTTTCACTCTTCTAAAGTGAGCTCAGTGAAGAGCCAACCCTGTTAAAGGTTACAAACACACTGTTAAGTGTGACCTTTTTAGAGGATTTAATACTAATAGTTTGTCTTTTGACCTAACACTCATTATGCTGTCAACAAGATAACCTTTTTATACTCTTGAGTATCTCAATACATTAAGGACTGTTAAATCCCACTCGGTTAAGAGATTTTCTGAATCAATGGATAAACTGATATAATAAATTATCTGTTCAAAATACAACTTTAACTTGCATATATTCAGATCTATTGTTATTCCAACAACACCTCTCTGATCAATATGCTCTTCAATTCCTTTTCTCTCTTTCTTTCTTTTGTTCTTCTCGGTGAATGCTCTATCCTCCATTGCTTGGTGTCTGCAGAATTATTTGTCTTTATTATTTATCCTGTATGATCAGATCTGCATGAAGAATTCTATCTTCACCAAAATATATTCAACATTCCTCATTTTTCATAATGAATTCCTTGTCTCTTTATATATACATGATTAGCTACTCAATTTCCTTGTTTTTGTCATAGATCACTTCTTGATCCATAAAAATCACCATTGCTTTATCCTGTAAAGCTCTACTTTAGTTTTATTCCCTAGATCTCTCCTTGATAACTATGCTTTAAATATCTGCCATGCTTTAGTTTAACTAATCATTAAGAATAAAGAAATCAATCAGTCAATCTTTAAATATAGCTCTTGCCAACTAAGTAGTTTTGTCATTCTTGAACTTCAGTTCTGATTGGTCATCAACTCTAGTTAGCTCGGTCATTTTCTTTAGTTATGCTCGGTAGCAACTTCATTTGTGCTTGGTAGAAACTTCAATTATGCTTGGTAGCAACTTCAGTTATGCTTGATACTTGGTATACACTGTGAACTGCTTAGTGAAACTTGCTTAATAACACTTACTCAGTTACTACTGTGCTCGGTTTACACTGTCCATTAGTGTTTACTGTCACTTGATGTATATAGGATTTTATGTTTTTGCCGATAACATAAACTTTGTCTCTACGGTCTCTTCAAGTTTATGACAATTTCTGTATGAACAATCAGATTATATCAAGTTGACATCAATGACAATACAATACATTAACTGATTTAGTGTCTTGCATTCAATTTTGCATCTCGGTGATCATCAAATTATCATCTTCAAACATTCAATTAGTTATAGTTCATCAATCTCTCCCTTTAGAATTGATGGCAACATACTATGAAATATGCAGTATAAAATATGCCATAACATACCAAACTTATTGTTCTATAACCAATTCAAATATCTGAATCTCGGTAAGCTCTTCTAGCTTAGAATTGATTCTTGTTGTGTGCTTTCCCTTTCTTCATTCCCTTCAATGGATAGGTGTAGAAATTCTATTTTCTGATTATGTCTCTCCCTTTCTTGTAGAATCTTTTCTCCCTTTTTAGGATATATATGTAGTGTTAGCTTTCTCCAATTCTCTCCCTTTGATGGATGGTTATTTCATTGAATATCTCTCTCTTTGTGTTGTAGAAGCTCTTCTCCTTGATGTATATTTCATTGAATCTTCCTCTCCTTTTGACATCAATGCCCAAAAAAATACACAGCTATGTAGTAGCCAACAATCTTTTTCTTCCTTTGAATCTTTCTATCCCTTTAGTGGATGATATGTCATTGTAGTCCATATCTTAGCTTGCGTCAACATGAATAATCTTCTGATAATGTGTAGGTTGATGCAGCCTCCAAGTCAGCTTAGTGACCAGTAGACAAGTGTCGAACCCCTAGTCTATTCCTCAGGTACTCAAATGTATCCTTTGGTAACGTGTTCGTGAAGATGTCTGCTAGTTGTTCTTTGGATTGTACATATTCCAGTATCACCTCTTTCTCTTATACTTTTTCCCTCAAGTAATGATATTTAATAGCTATGTGCTTTGTCTTAGCATGCATCACAGGGTTCTTTGAGATGTTTATAGCACTTGTATTATCACAATAGATAATTACTGGGTCAATAATTTCTTCATTCATACCTTTCAACAATAGCTTGATCCATGCAATGATAGAGCAATTTGCAGTAGCAGCTACATATTCTGATTCTGTAGTTGATTGAGATATGCATCCTTACCTTTTACTTATCCACATGACAAGTCTATCACCCATAAAGAATGCTCCTCCTATTGTGCTCTTTCTATCATCTAAGTTTCCTGCCCAATCAACATCAGTATAAACTTGTAGCTCAAATTTGCCTTATTTATTGTACCACAAACCATAGTCTTCAGTATTCTTCAGATATCTCAAAATTATTTTAACAAAAGTCATGTGTGATTCCTTAGGATTAGCAGAGAATCTTGCAAATATACCAATTGAAGGTGCTATATCTGGTCTAGTGTGTACAACATACATTAGATTGCCAATCATAAATCTGTATAAGGTCTGATTTACCTTGGTTGTCTTGTCTTCCTTTGTAAATTTGTATCAGGTTGCCATAGGTGTTCCAACTGGTTTGGAGTCCTCCATCTTGAATATCTTCAGAACTTCTTTGATGTATTTGGATTGTGTGATGTAGATGCCTTCATCCTGTTGTAGAATCTGTAGGCCAAGAAAAAATTTGATGTCTCCAAATATTGACATTTCAAATTCTTTTCTCATTTCATCAACAAATGACTTGCATAGAATATCATTACCTCCAAATATGATATCATCAACAAATATCTCAGCAATCAAAATCTTATCATCAGTATCTCCTTTTAAATATAGATTATTGTAGTCACTTGTTCTACCAAATCAAATACTAATGAGATAAGAGTGAATTCTATCATACCATGCTCTTGGTGCTTGTTTTAATCCACAGAAGACTTTGTGTAGTCTACAAACCATGTTCCTCTTGTTAGGATCAACAAACCCTTCAAGTTGTTCAATGTATACCTCCTCTTCTAGTATTCCATTCAGAAATGTAGATTTAACATCCATTTGGTATACTTTGAATCCTTTAAA
>MU225445.1:1862256-1874467 GCA_018584345.1 Thuja plicata
TCGGTGAGCTTTACTGAATGCTCGGTATAGGCTGTGGGCTGAGTGATGAGCTCGGTAAGCATTAAAAACCGAATAAGTGTTTTCACTAAGTGCATTCACTGATGCCAAATGTATCATTATTCCAACAGAAATCATTCATTATTATGGATGAATAGATGATGTGAAGAGAGAGGATAACATGAATGAATCAGATGAGCACATCTATGGATCAGATTGAGAGTTTCAAGAACAGGAACAATAAAAGGTGAAATTGGTTAGCAAGAACCAAGAACAAAGCATACCAAGAATCATAGGTATTATTCAATCACATTTAAGGTGATAATATTTTTATGTAAACTAAATTGGATCTTGTAAAGGAAGAAAATTTGATTATGATTAGGTGTTGTATTTCCTTAACCTTTACATTTAATTGTTTATTTTATGTATGTATGTATGTTGTGTGTTGGATTATTATGATTGAGTATATAGGGGGAAGGAAGATAAGATGTTCCTCCCTTATCCCCAAATGCACAAATGGAAGATCCAAGTTGATTAACCCAAAAGAAGGATCAATGCACAAATGAATCAACTATTTGCAAATGAGAGTAAGGAAGAAGATCTTAAATTCTATTTTATTATTAAGGAGATATGATATATAATAGTAATTGAAAAGGCTGAGAGGAAGTATCAACCTTAAAGAATTTCAGATCTGAAGAATTCTATTTTCTGAGGTATGTACTCTATTTCTGGAAAATTTGAAGTATGATCTGGAACCAGAACACAAAGACGAACAAAACCCAGAAATATTTTTCCGATCTGACACCGTCTTGAAAAAAAGGTTGACCTTGACCCACAAATGTCACCCCTGACCCAATAATCTTGACCCTAGCTTGCACAGGTGAGACAAAAAATATGTTCGCGGATCCCGATAGTTCGTTGAAAAGGGTATCCAGATCTGAGTTCAAATCCACAGTCCCGCACCTGTAGCTATAAGAAAAAGATATTTGTTTGTTGGTGGGGGGGAGGGGTTTGCCTTAGTCAAACCCCGATTTAGGAATTAACCTTGAAATCAATAAAGTATAGAATGCTAGCAAGTAGTAGAATTGAATCTAATAATGAAGCTATGATATTTAATAGATATGAAATTTTAATTCAAATGTAAGCAAGTATGTAAATATGAAAGCTTGGACTCAATAGAAACCATAAACCTCCATGATTGTATGCTTGGAATCCACCTTAAAGAGAATAAATGAGTGTTGAGGATGCAACAATGATCTTGAAGGAAGATCACACCACCATGATGGCTAGATCTAGGGTTTGAATGATAAATCTTGCATGTTTGAACCTAATCCCTTCAAAAGGCTTGAAAGTTTGAAGCCTTGATCTTTAATGAAGGAATTGAATGCTTGAGAGGAAGAATTGAACACCTTAAAATCTTGGAAACAAGTAGAAAAATGGATGCTTCAACCTTTTTCTTCTTGACAAAATCTTGGCTAGAGCTTTTTGCACTTGGAAGACTTAGAGAAAATGAGAGAGAAAAGCTTCCTTTTATATGAAACTAGGGCATGATCTTCTAGAGAGGAAAAAATATGAGAAATAAATTCAAATTAGACCCATGCCCCTAGAAGAGGACCTATATTAAATACAATTTAGGATTTTCTGCTTCAGAACCCAAAACAGCCGACCCGGAAGCGGGAAAAATGAATTTCTGATGACCTACGGAAGCTGACAAGCTTCCAAATTTGGAAGGGGGACCCAGGTCAAGGTCAAGATCAACCTTGAGCTAGGTCAAGGTCAAGTTAAACCCTAACCTAGGTCAAGGTTGAGGTCAACCTTGACCCAGGGGGTCAGAATCCCTGGAAAATGTGCCAGGTGGGGTAGAAGGTTCCCGGAGAGGCCCAATCAAGGTCCTAAACAGGCACAGAAGTAGGAGATGATGCAGAAATGAGGGGATAGTATTATGGTGGTAAAAAAAATCCCTTAAGTAGGGCTAAACATTCTTATCATGGAAGTGCTTCCATTTTAAGATGATACATTAAGCCCCCACTTTAGCGGAAGTATGGAAATCGAACATGCTTTCGGTAAAGTTAGAAGAAAGACTCTGGTGGATCACAATAAGGTTTAAAATCACTAAGTCAAGGACATGAGCCCCTAGACCAAGGATTCTAAATCAACATATATGCATAAAGATATGGAAGTAAAGAGCAATCAGTCATAGGAAACATACATGATTACATAAGCAGGAAAAGAGCAACACTATAGATAACATAGCTTCATGATCTAATCCTAGTAGCATGAAAGTGAAAGAGAGAGAAGGGAAAGTGATTACCTCACCTAGTAAGATTCCCACCTTACTATGAATCACCTAGGAGGGAGAGCCCAATAGGGTCACCCATAAATTATTCTTGTAATTGTAATGCATCTTCTGATGGCTTTTGGAAATATCCATAGATCCACATTCTTGTATCACTATGGATATAAAATGCATGTCTTTTCAGGATTTAACAACTTATGTGCGTTACCTTCCAAGGATTTAGCATATTGAAAATTAAAAAGGATGCATATCTCTTTAGGATTTAGCAACTTATGTGTGTTACCTTCCAATGATTTAGCAAAAATAAAAGTAAAAATGCGTGTCCCTTCAGGATTTAGCAACTTATGTGCGTTACCTTCCGAGGATTTAGCAAAATTAAAAGTAAAAATGCGTGTCTCTTCAGGATTTAGCAACTTATGTGTGTTACCTTCCGAGGATTTATCATGTTGCAAAATGTAAATTAGTGTAAACTATAGTACAAGGGAGACCCTATATATGTCCTCCTCCTTATCATGACTACCCACTAGGCAGGATAAGGAAGAGAAAAGAGTATACCTACTTCACAAGGTAAGGAGATATCCAAATTTACAACAATGTATACCATATTCTTAGAGAAAATCCTTGACCTTTACATCTAAGAGCATAGATAATCATGAAATGGATATGTCACTTATGGAAAAAAAAAGGATCCTCAAAAGGGAAGAGATCCTATCATCAAGAACCTCACGATAGAGGAGTGCTTAGGATAAAATTTCATCATCTAAAGAAAAGAGAGACCAAAGATTCAATCATCAAGCCCCTTGTCATCAAGAGGAAGAGGAATATCAGAATGAAGGAGTCAAACTCTAACCCAAAGTAAGAGAAAGAGTTTATAAAGAACATAACTTTCAAAATAAAGAAGAGGTGATGACCTAGGACAATCACCTCTTATATAAGAGGGTATCTATAGTAAAAAACATACATCTTTATAAGGAAGTAATGATAAACAAATGTCACTATGCTAAGGAAAGTAAATCCTTAGATAGAGGAAGGAGGAAAATACCTTGCCCCCCAGGTGTGAAGGCAAGGGATATATCAAATTATATCAAGAGATATGGTAGCCAAGGGATATCTTTACAAAAAAAATGTCCTAGAAAAGATATCATGAGTGATTATAAAGATTTATGGGGATAGAATATAGAAAGAATAAAAAATTAAACTCAAAAAAAAAAACATGCTAAGAGCAAAATGGATCCTAGAATAATGGAATAACATACCTCTTTCCCCCTAGTGAAGAGACAAGAGGAAAAATGCAATCTAACTTGTAGAAGAATGAGGGGAATGCCCTATATCAAAATTATGAAGAAATTGTAATACTGCACAGGAATGAGATATAATTCCCAAGGAAACTCTTTCTCTAACATATAGCTTGAAATGCACACAATCAGCAAGTAAATGTTTATTACTATAATGAAAAGGACATTTATACTTAGAGAGAGCATTTCTCAGAATAGGTTTGAAAATTTCTGTCTTGGAATTCATTAATTGGACATACACTTTCTTAGCCACATCTTGAGGAGTATCATGGTGATCTAAAGAAGGTGTTGGGAGAAGAACCTGAAGAGGAGGATAGTGGTTAAGATCCACTACCTTGATGGGAGGAGGTGGGAAACCTATACCATGCATATCTTGTTTAGGAGATGAATGAATCGGGTTTTTAATGCCTTGTTCATTGATACCAATCCCTAAACCTTTATAGCCTTTTTTATCCACCATAGTATATCCGGTAGTGTACCTATCTTGAAAAGCTTCAATAGGAGGATATTGATTATGGTGCTCATGAGAAAATGTTGTGTATGGTGGAATGATAGGATTAGAAGAGGTTTCCTTGTTTTTCCCTTTATCATCATGATGGATTGGATAGAGGTGAAGGTAAATGAAATAATTCTCGAACATCATTATCATGGATCCTAGCTTGAGCCCCATCATAAGTGTGGGAAGAACTAGGGATTGAAGGTGGAGAAATAGAAATAGGAATATTTGGAATTGCATTAGAATTGATAGGATTAGGGTTAGGAATATTAGGAGCTAGATTAGGCATGATAGGATTAGGAAGATTAGGAAATGAGGTATCATCAACCCAATTCTTCACATAATCCAAAAGAGTAATAAGTCCACTACACAAATCCTTAATGAAAGTTTTGAAAGTAGGAAGACTAGTATTAGTTAATCTCAAAATAGCATAAGCAAGTGAAATATGAAGATTAAAAAACATGATGAAATGGATGATACTCTCATAGACATCATAGGTACTATAAAGAGATGCTAAAAGAAGCATAATAAGAAAAATAGCCATACACCAAAAGATCTTCATAATGAATGAGATGCAAGAAGTGTTTATGTATTTTTATGAATATATATATATATTTTTGAATTTTAAAATGCAAGAGCATAAAAGAAAATTTAATATGTATGCAAGAGCTAATGTGAGAGGCAAAGCATCTAACACCAACAAGAGAGAGTTGTCTATCGCAGGTTCACCAAAATGTAAAGGAAGAAAATTTGATTATGATTAGGTGTTGTATTTCCTTAACCTTTACATTTAATTGTTTATTTTATGTATGTATGTCTTGTGTTGGATTGTTATGATTGAGTATATAGGGGGAAGGAAGATAAGATTTTCCTCCCTTATCCCCAAATGCACAAATGGAAGATCCAAGTTGATTAACCCAAAAGAAGGATCAATGCACAAATGAATCAACTATTTGGAAATGAGAGTAAGGAAGAAGATCTTAAATTCTGTTTTATGATTAAGGAGATATGATATATAATAGTAATTGAAAAGGATGAGAGGAAGTACCAACCTTAAAGAATTAGAGATCTGAAGAATGCTATTTTCTAAGGTTTGTACTCTGTTTCTTGAAAATCTAAAGTATGATCCGGAACTGGAATGCAGAGATGAACAAAACCCAGAAATATTTTTCTGATCTGACACCATCTTGAGAAAAAGGTCGACCTTGACCCACAAATGTCACCCCTGACCCAATAATCATGACCCTGACTTGCACAGGTCTGACAGAAAATCTGTTCGCGGATCCTGATAGTTCGCTGAAAAGGGTATCCAGATCTGAGTTCAAATCCACAGTCCTGCACCTGTACCTGTAAGAAAAAGAGATTTGTTTGTTGCGGGGGGGAGGGGTTTGCCTTAGTCAAACCCTGATTTAGGAATTAACCTTGAAATCAATAAAGTATAGAATGCTAGCAAGTAGTAGAATTGAATCTAATAATGAAGCTATGATATTTAATAGATATGAAATTGTAATTCAAATGTAAGCAAGTATGTAAATATGAAAGCTTGGACTCAATAGAAACCATAAAAATCCATGATTGTATGCTTGGAATCCACCTTGAAGAGAATAAATGAGTGTTGAGGATGCACAAAGGATCTTGAAGGAAGATCACACCACCATGATCTAGGGTTTGAATGATAAATCTTGCATGTTTGAGCCTAATCCCTTCAAAAGGCTTGAAAGTTTGAATCCTTGATCTTCAATGGAGGAATTGACTGCTTGAGAGGAAGAATTGAACACCTTTAAATCTTGGAAACATGTAGAACAATGGATGCTTGAACCTTTTTGTTCTTAACAAAATCTTGGCTAGAGCTTTTTGTACTTGGAAGACTTAGAGAAAATGAGAGAGAAAAGCTTCCTTTTATATGAAACTAGGGCACAATCTTCTAGAGAGGCCAACATAGGAGAATTAAATTCAAATTAGACCCATTCCCCTAGAAGAGGACTTATATTAAATAAAATTTAGGATTTTCTACTTAGGAACCCAAAATAGCTAACCCGGAAGTGGGAAAAATGAATTTTTGATGACCTCTGAAAGCTGACAAGCTTCTAGATTTGGAAGGGGGACCCAGGTCAAGGTCGAGGTCGACCCTAACCTAGGTCAAGGTCAAGTTTGACCTTGACCCAGGGGGTTAGAACCCCTGGAAAATGTGCCAGGTGGGGTAGAAGGTGCCCAGAGAGGCCCAATCAGGGTTCTAAACAGGCACAAAAGTAGGAGATGATGCAGAAATGAGGGGACAGTATGATGGTGGTCAAAAACATCCCTTAAGGAGGGATAAACATTCTTATCATGGAAGTGCTTCCATTTTAAGATGATACAGATTTGTATCAACAATAGGAGATTGCATTTACCAGGTCAATTGGTAATTTGTTATCATTCTAACAAGTGGAGCAAACTGTAAAAATCCTTTCAAGGAAGGTGGATTTAACCATCCAACAAAAAATATCTTAACCAAGTGCACACTCAAAAGTGTTTCTAAATCTCTTAATAGAGTAGAATTTAACAGATCTCCACCGATACTCCTAATAGGGTAGATCATTAGAAGTGATCAAATTGTAAGCCTTAACTGGCCCCTTCCAATCTGCAGATAGTGAAGATTTTGTGGGTGCCATCCCCACTGTAGTTTTTACTTGCTCATAGGATTTTTTTGCGATATCATATCTTGTGTTATGTGTCAATTTACTTTCATGAATGTTTCTATTAATGTTCACATGTATGTTAATGTTATGAATTGATATAACTCACATCAAGATAGTATAAATCAGATTGAATGGATATACAATTGATTACAAAGGTTAATTGATAAAAGGGATACAAAATTTTTAGAGGTACTGATTCACCCCTCCCCTCTCAATACATACTTCCCATTAATCCCAACATGTTCATGTCATTTCAAAAGTCACCAACCTTAAATCCATCACAAACATGAATGCAACCAAATGAAACAAAGCCATTTTGTCAAACAATGTAAGCACATTCTTCCTTTTCCTTCCATTTATCATAATTTCACACCCAATCTTGACACTCGATACATTCTTCCACTGGTTGCACCGTGAAAATTGGGACCATTTGACACTAAAAATATTTAAATAAAACACTCTTATGTTCTAAATATTCTAATTCTTATTTTTATTAGATATTGTCAATTCCCAAATTGTTTGCAGAATATAAAGTCAAAAATTGAAAACTTACAAAGAAAGTAACTTTAGATTACTTACGGATCAAATAAATATCATTTCACAGTTTCATAATATCATCAATTTAGTGCTCATTAAAACTACAATTTTTAGGTGTTTGTACATGCACAGTAATCAGATCATAAAAAATATTATCTCAGACCCTAGACAACTTACATGCCCCAACCATGCAAATATGACAATGCTTGTTTAATATCTCATACTACTATTATGACTCATGAGGGTGGAAAGTCAATTGATCACTGTACCTTGTAAGTGGTGCATCAACAAAGACTACTATGGAGTGTTGCATCAACATCAACTATTGTGGACTGATGCACCACAGTTGACATGCATGCAAAATATGGAAATGAATAAAAATCATATATTATTTGATAAATAAATTTAAAATATGTCTTTTCATGATATATAATGATTTTACGGGCTGCAAAGAGCGCTACAAATTCACAAAACTAATTTATTGAACATGCTTTAGAGACTTTCAAGCAAATGAAATCATCAGGTTTGATGTTGATTCATCAACCATATCCAACATACTCCTTTCTAGTGCCAAAATTGGAGCACTTCAACAAAATAATAACATATATCAGAAGTGGGAATGCACTCGTAGACATTCAATGTACATGGACAACATCAGTCCAACCTAGCCAAAAATCAAAGTCGGGCACTTAAAAATTAGAAAGAAAAAAATAAAGGCCAAAATATTAGGGCTCTTACATAAAAATACCTTGACCTTACTTCTAATCAAATTTAAAAATATTTGACATAAAAAATATTAACAAATCACTGCTATTATATTTAGCATTATGATATTTAAAAAATCTAAATGAAAAACACCAAAAGATATCTCAAAAATCTAAACTATCAAATTTTAAAATATTTAATGTAAAAAATAAAACACCTTCAATATATAGATTATGCACCACTTAAAAGAGTTCCCTAAGAGACTCAACATGATCTCAAATTGAGTGGATCTTTTTCCAATCTGTATCATAATCTGAATAAACTAAAATACCTCTAAAATCATAACGTATGCCCCCAACAATTGTGCTTCTTTGTAACACTCCCCTCTCCATATCAAACACATATAATACATAAAAGACATGAATTTTGTTTGTTTTAGTCACAAATGGTCTAGTAGACATGATTCTAAAAATTTTCAAGCATAGACAAGGTAGATGAATTGTTTAATCGAATGCCTCAAAGAAATGTCATTGGTGGAATCTTACGATTGCAGAATATGCACAAAATAGATTTGTTGAAAAGGCTTTTGAAATGTTCAAGCGAATGTAATTGGCAGGTTTCAATCTGGAATCCATCAAAGCATGAAGGATAGAGGAATTCTATCACATTCTTAATATTTATTAACGGTTTCAGACATTTTGTTTCTTCATTTGTAACGGTTGAGCATTTCTAACAGACCACTATCCAACTTGAAAAAAAAGATGAATCCAATCATCCTTAGAGACAAAAATGCTTTGGAAATTGATGAGGACATACGATATCTAAAATATGAGCCATGAATTCCTTGAACAAGATGCGGAAGTTGCAGAGATTAGAGAATTGATAATAGGCCTTGGCCTTGAAATTTTTATTAATCATTTTGAATAAATTTTACATATATTTTGTTCCATTGAAGTGGGCACTAGTAGGAAAGAATTGAGTATTTGTAGATAAAAATTTGACCATTTACAAATCTACTGAAAGTGGTCACAAATCAAAGGTCTCGTCAAGATGAACCCAACACAACTTGAATCATGAAAAAAGGAGTCTGTTTGCTCAAGATACAGATGGTCAAAGTTTGGTGAAACTTATAGATTTTCTCTTTTACTTTCCATTCTACCATAGATGCTTTCGGTCCTTGATTTACCATGCCTACCTTTTAGGGTTTATGTGATCAATTGACATGAAAGCATTCCAATCTCACACAGTTGGATGCACTCTCAGGCTCAAAGAGCCAAGCATTTGTAGCTCAGACATCAAAGGGGAAGAAGATGCAGAGGCATAAACCATGGACATATTTAACAAACATTGAGAGTTCCTCCATGCCACCACCAAATTCTACTTCTCAATCACAATCCAAATCCTAGCAAGGGTAAATCTTCTTCAAAGTCTGGTTATTCCTAAAATCGAGTCTATTTGGTCAAGAAACAAAGAGTCAAAGTTTGGTCAAAGTAGGGAAGTTAAGTGCTTATTCATACCAAAAAATTTGATCATTTCCAAATCTGGAAAAAGTGGTCTCAAATCCAAGGGATCATAGAAATGAACTCAATACAAATTGAATTGAAAAAAATAGTCTTTTTGCTCAAGATATGGATGGTCAAAGTAGGGAATTTGCACGAGTATTGGTAGCTGAAAATTTGATCATTTCCAAATCTGGCAAACGTTGTCTTGAACCGAAGATATCACCGAGATGAACATAACACAACTTGAATCGCAAGAAATAGAGTCTATTTTCTCAAGATACAAATGGTCAAAGTTTGGTTAAAGTAGGAATCTCAGGTGAGTATTTGTAGCTAAAAATTTGATCATTTCTAAACCTAGCGAAAGTGGTCTAAAATTGAAGGGCTCATCGAGATGAACCTAACACAACTTGAATCACAAAAAATAGAGCCTGTTTGCTCAAGATACAAATGGTTGAAATTTTTTCAAAGAAATGAAGTCAATTGAGTATTTGTAGCTAAAAATTTGGTTATTTCAAAATCTGGAAAAAGTGTTCTCAAATCGAAGGTCTCATCAAGATGAGCACAACACAACTTCAATTGCAAAAAATAGAGTCAGTTTGCTCGAGATACAAACAATCAAAGTTTGGTCAAAGTAGGGAAGTCAGGTGAGTATTATTAGCTGAAAATTTTATCGTTTCCAAATCCCATGAAATTGGTCTCGAATTGAAGGGCTCCTTGAGATGAACATAACACAACTTGAATCACAAAAAATGGAGTCTATTTTCTCAAGATACAAACGGTCAAAATTTTGTCAAAGCAGGGAACTCAAGTGAGTATTCATTGCTGACTATTTGATTGTTTCCAAATCTATAAAAAAATGGTCTTGAATTGAAGGGCTCATCGAGACAAACCCAAAACAAATTGAATCACAAAAAATGGAGTCTGTTTTCTCAAGATACGATTGGTCAAAGTAGGGAAGTTAGGTGAGTATTCATAGTTGAAAATTTGATTGTTTCCAAATCTAAAAAAAGTGGTCTCAAATCAAAGGGATTGTTAGGATGAACATAAAAAAACTTGAATCACAAAAAATGGAGTCTTTTTTGTCAAGATGTGGACAGTCAAAGTTTGGTCAAAGTAGGGAACTCAAGTGAGTAGTCGTTGTTAAAAATTTGAAGTCCTTTTTGAGTAGTAGTTGGTTTTTTTGCCATAACTTGGTCATATGAACTCTAAATTGTGAATGATATATATCATTGGAAAGCTTATTTTGAGGCATATCATTTTGATGTTTCAATTTTTTTAGATTATTTCTCATTTGTGCGTATGAGGCCATCAAATTTAGAGGCTATTTTTGCACTCCTGGAGGTGTAGAATGTGCAAACAGACTCTATTTTTTTGCAAACAAATAGGCGATGGAAAGGTGAAAGAGAGATATTTCTAGATTTCTAGTCCATTTCATCAGATATTGATTCAGGTATTCATCTAGTTAATCTAATTTTGTTTCCATCTTTCTTATTTCTAGTTCTTAAAGCTTGTACAAGGGTTTGTTTTTATAGTGTTGCAGGGGGTGCAAATTTTAGTTTTCTACAATTTAATTCGCAAAACAAGACCCTTCTACTTCTATCTACATATTTTATTTGAACAAAATTTCAAACACAATGGCTGATTTTGACCGTCTAACATTGCACAACTATCACACATAGAAAGCATAGATGGTGAGATTGATGATGTCGAAGGGGTTATGGTCATGTTTGGATGAGGCTTAGCTAGTTATGGTATCAAATCAAAGGGCTCATCGAGGTGAACCCAAAACAACTTGAATCATGAAAAATAGAGTCTCTTTTCTCAATAAACAGATGGTCAAAGTTTGGTCAAAGTAGAGAATTTAATTGAGTATTCATAGCTAAAAATTTGGTCATTTCCAAATCTGGCGAATGTTGTCTAGAATCGAAGGGCTCATCAAGATGAATACAACACAAATTTAATCACAAAAAATGGAGTTTGTTTGCTCAAGATATGGATGGTGAAAGTTTTCTCAAAGTATGGATCTCAGGTGAGTATTCGTAGATGAAAATTTGATCATTTCCAAATCTAATGAAAGTGGTCTCAAATTGAAGGGATCATCGAGATGAACCCAACACAAATTGAATCATGGAAAATAGAGTCCATTTTCTCAAGATACAGATGGTCAAATTTTGGTCAAATGAGGGAAGTCAGTGGAGTATTTGTAGCTAAAAATATGGTCATTTCGAAATCTGGCAAAAGTGGTCTCAAATTGAAGGGCTCATTGAGACGAACAAAAAACAACTTGAATTATAAAAAGAATATCTATTTGCTCAAGATATAGACGGTCAAAGTTTGGTCAAAGCAGGGAAGTCAGTTGAGTATTCGTAGCTGAAAATCTGATCATTTCCAAATCTGGCAAACATTATCTCGAAATGAAGGGCTCATCAAGAAAAACACAACACAACTTGAATCACAAAAAATGTAGTCCATTTTCTCAAGATATGGATGGTCAATGTTTGGTAAAAGCAAGAATCTCAAGAGAGTATTCGTAGCTGAACATTTGATCATTTCCAAATCTGTTGAAGTAGTCTCAAATTGAAGGCTCATCGAGAGGAGCCCAATACAACTTGAATCATGAAAAATAGAGTCAGCTTTCTTAAGAAATGGATGGTCAAAGTTTGTTCAAAGCAGGGAAGTTAGTTGAGTATTCGTAGCTAAAAATT
>MU225445.1:1882349-1892482 GCA_018584345.1 Thuja plicata
CTATTGACAGTCTAAGAAGGAGGCTGATTCAAGGATGGTAGCAATAGATGCCCGATACTAAGTGACAACCTCTATGTATAAAATCCTCTAACAAGGTCGCACTTAACAGTGTGTTTGTAACCTTTAAGAGGGTTGGCTCCTAATAGGGCTAACTTCAGAAGAGTGAAAATTTGGGGTACTGGTCCCAGTGGTTTTTCCCCTAAAAGGGTTTCCACATTAAAAATCCATGTGTTATGTGTGTATGATTCATTTCTTTATTGTTTTGTATTTGACATAGTTAACACTGGGTTGATCGGTATACTTTGCTTATTTACTGAGTTTTGGTAAATAGTTATACTGCTTATCGGTAATCAAGGAGAATAATGAAAGACAAGGAAAACAGACAGACAGTTAAATCATTATTAGTATTTCATGGCATGCATCTTATAGGGACATAATAATCTGAGGTTTATTGATTAGTGGTTAAATTTTAAAGGATAAATTTTTGAGGCCACTGATTCACCCCNNNCCCTCGCAGTTATTACTAATAATTTGTTCATTTCCAAATCTGGAAAAAGTGGTCTCAAATCGAAGGGATCATTGATACAAACACAAGAAAACATGAATCACGAAAAATAGAGCCTATTTTCTCAAGATACAGACGGTCAAAGTTTGGTCAAAGAAAGGAATTCAGTTGAGTATTTACTGCTTAAAATTTGGTCATTTCCAATCTGGTAAATGTTGTCTTGAATTGAAGGGCTCATCGAGACGAACATAACACAACTTGAATCAGAAAAACTGAAGTCAGTTTGCTCAAGATATAGATAGTCAAAGTTTGGTCAAAGTAGGGAAGTCAACTAAATATTCATAGCTGAAAATTTGATCATTTATAAATCTATCGAAAGTGGTCTCAAATCGAAGGGCTCGTCGAGATGAGCCCAACAAAACTTGAATCATGAAAAGTGGAGTCTATTTTCTCAATATACGGATGGTCAAAGTTTGGTCAAGGAAGGGAAGTCAGTTGAGTATTCGTACCTAAAAATTTGGTCATTTCCAAATCTACCGAAAGTGGTCTCAAATTGAAGGTCTCATCAAGATGAATACAACACAAATTGAATCGCAAAAAATGGAGTTTGTTCGCTCAAGATATGAACGGTCAAAGTTTGGTCAAAGAGGCAAGTCAGTTCAATGTTCGTAGCTGAAAATTTCATCATTTCAAAATATGGAAAAAGTGGTCTCAGATCAAAGGTCTCATTGAGATTAACACAACACAACTTGAATTGGAAAAAATAGAGTCTATTTTCTCAAGATACAGATGGTCAAAGTTTGGTCAAATGAGGGAAGTCAAGTGAGTATTTGTAGCTGAAAATTTGATCATTTCCAAATCTGATGAAAGCGGCCTCAAATTGAAGGGCTCATCAAGATGAACATATAACAACTTGAATCATCAAAAATGGTCTTTTTTCTCAGGATATAGACAATCAAAGTTTGGTTAAAGTAGGGAACTTAAGTGAGTTCGTTGCTGAAAATTTGAAGTCCTTTTTGAGTAGTAGTTGGTTTTTTGGCCATAACTTGGTCATACGAACTCAAAATTGTGAATGCCATATATCATTAGAAAGCTGATATTGAGGTGCATCTTTATGGAATTTTAGGTTTTTGATATTATTTATCAATTTTGTGTATAATTTTGTCAAATTCAAAGCTTATTTTTTCACTCCCGGAGGCATAGAATGTGCAAACGGACTCCTTATTTTGCAAACGAATAGGCAATAGACAGGTGACAACAAGATCTTTCCAGATTTCTACTCCATTTCATCAAATTTTGATTTAGGTATTCATTCAATTAATCTGAATTTTTCCATCTTTCTACTTTCTAGTTCTTAAAGCTTGTATGGGGGTTTGTTTTTATTATGCTGTGGGGGTTACAAATTTTAATTTTCTATAATTTAATTCATAAAAAAAGACCCTTCTATTTATATCTACAATTTTCTTTAAAAAAAAACTCAAACATCATGGTAGATCTTGACTGTTTAACACCACATAACTATTACACATGGAAAACATAGATGACAAGATTGTTGATGTCCAAGAGGTTATAGTCATGTTTGGATGAGGCCCAGCCAGTTATGGTCTCAAATTGAAGGGCTTGTCAAGATGAACCCAACACAACTTGAATCATGAAAAACATAGACAGTTTGCTTAATAAATGGATGGTTACAATTTGGTTAAAGAAGGGAAGTCAGTTGAGTATTCATAGCTGAAAATTTGGTTGTTTCTAAATCTGGTGAATGTTGTCCTGAATCAAATGGCTCATCAAGACGAATTCAACACAACCTGAATCTTGAAAAACTAAGTTTGTTTTCTCAAGATTCAAATGGTTAAAGTTTGGTCAAAGTAGGGATCTTAGGTGAGTATATGTAGCTAAAAATTTGATGATTTCCAAATCTACCGAAAGTGGTCTCAATCAAAGGGCTCGTCAAGATGAACCCAACACAACTTGAATCATGAAAAATGGAGTCTATTTTATAAAGATATGGATGGCCAAAGTTTGGTCAAAGTTCCAAATTTTCTCTTGTACTTCCCATTCTACTATGGATGCTCTGGGTCCTTGATTTACCATGCCTACCTTTGAGGTTTTATGTGATCAATTAACACAAGATCAATCCAAGCTCACACAGTTGGATGCTCTCTTAGACTCAAAGAGCCAATCATTTGTAACTCAGACATCTAAGGGTAAGCAGACGCAGACAAAGAAGCCAAAGATAGATTAAACAAATAGTGAGAGTTCCTACATGCCACCACCAAATTAAACTTCTCAATCAAAATCCAAAACCTAACAAGGGTAAATCTTCTTCAAAGTCTGGTAAGTCTTAAAACTGAGTCTATTTGGTCAAGATATAAATAGTCAAAGTTTGGTCAAAGTGGGGAAGTTAAGTGAGTATTGATACCTAAAAATTTAATTATTTCCAAATCTGGAGAAAGTGGTCTCAAATCCAAGGGCTCGTTGAAACAAACTCAACACAAATTGAATCACGAAAAATAGAGTCTGTTTGCTCAAGATATGGATGGTCAAAGTAGGGAAGTCACATGATTATTTGTAGTTGAAAATTTGATCATTTCCAAATCTCTCAAATGTTGTCTTGAATCAACAGGCTCATCGAGACGAGCATAACACAACTTGAATTGAAAAAAAGGAGTTTGTTTACTCAAGATATAGATAGTCAAAGTAGGGATCTAAGGTAAGTATTCGTAAATGAAAATTTTATCATTTCCAAATCTTTCGAAAGTCATCTCAAATTGAAGGGCTCATCAAGATGAACCCAACACAAATTGAATCCAAGGGCTCTTCGAGAAAAACATAACACAACTTTATTCTTGAAAAATAGAGTCTATTTTTATCAAGATACAAACTGTTAAAGTTTGGTCAAAGTAGGGATTTCAAGTGAGTATTCGTAGCTAACAATTTGATCATTTCTAAATCTTCCAAAAGTGGTCTCAAATTGAAGGGCTCGTCGATATGAAACCAACATAGATTAAATCCAAGGGCTCATCAAGACGAACATAACACAACTTGAATCGTGAAAAATAGAGTCCATTTGGTCAAGATACATACAGTCAAAGTAGGGATCTTAGGTGAGTATTCGTAGCTGAAAATTTAATTATTTCCAAATTTTCCAAAATTGGTCTCAAATCCAAGGGCTTGTCAAAATGAACTCAACAAAATATGAATCTTGAAAAAAAGAGTTTGTTTTCTCAAGATATGGATGGTCAAAGTAGGGAAGTCACATGAATATTTGTAGCTAAAAATTTGACCATTTCTAAAACTAGAAAACGTTGTCTTGAATCAAAAGGCTCGTCAAGATGAACATAACACAATTTCAATCACAAAAAATGGAGTCTTTTTTCTCAAGATACAGACGGTCAAAGTTTGGTCAAAGTAGGGTTCTCAAGGGAGTATTCGTAGATGAAAATTTGATCATTTCCAAATCTTCCAAAAGTGTTCTCATATTGAAGGGCTCATCGAGATAAACAGTCAAAGTTTGGTCAAAGTTCTAGATTTTCTGTTCTACTTTCCATTCTACCATGGGTGCTCTGGGTCCTCTATTTACCATGCCTACCTTTGAGGTTTTATGTGATCGATTGGCAGGAGAGCAATCCAAGATCACATAGTTGGATGCTCCCTCAGGCTCAAAGAGCCAAGAATTTATAGCTTAGACATCTAAGGGGAAGAAGATGCAGAGGAAGAGGCCAAAGACAAATTCAACAGACAGTGAGAGTTCCTCCATGCCACCACCAAAGTTTACTTCAAACACAATCCAAATCCTAACAAGGGTAAATCTTCTTCAAAGTCTGGTAAGTCGTAAAACTGAGTTTGTTTGGTCAAGATATAAATGGTCAAAGTTGGGTCAAAGTAGGGAAGTTAAGTGAGTATTCATATCTAAAAATTAGATCATTTCCAAATCTGGAAAAAGTGGTCTCAAATCTAAGGGCTCGTCAAAACTAACTCAACACAAATTGAATCGCAAAAAATAGAGTTTATTTACTCAAGATATGGATGGTCAAAGTAGGGAAGTCATGTGAGTATTCGTAGCTAAAAATTTGATCATTTCTAAATCTAGAAAACATTGTCTCAAATTGAAGGGCTCATCAAAATGAACATAAAATAACTTGAATTGTGAAAGATAGAGTCTGTTTGCTCAAGATATAGACGGTCAAAGTTTGGTAAAAGTAGGGATCTCAAGTGAGTATTTGTAGTTAAAAATTTGATCATTTCTAAATCTGCCGAAAGTGGTCTCAAATCGAAAGGCTTCTCAAGATGAACCCAACACAACTTGAATCATGAAAAATAGTCTATTTTCTCAAGATACAGACTGTCAAAGTTTGGTCAAAGTAGGGAAGTCAGTTGAGTATTTATAGCTAAAAATTTGGTCATTTTCAAATCTGGTGAATGTTTTCTTGAATCGTAGGCTCATCAAGATGAATATAACACAACTTGAATCATAAAAAATGGAGTTTGTTTGGTCAAGATACATATGGTGAAGTTTTGGTCAAAGTAGGGAAGTCAAGTGAGTATTTGTAGCTGAAAATTTGATCATTTCCAAATCTATCGAAAGTGGTCTCAAATTGAAGGGCTCGTCAAGATGAACCCAACACAACTTGAATCATGAAAAATGGAGTTCATTTCCTCAAGATATAGATGGTCAAAGTTTGTTCCAAGCAGGGAAGTCAGTTGAGTATTCGTAGCTAAAAATTTAGTTGTTTCCAAATTTGGCAAAAGTTGTCTGAAATCAAAGGGCTCATCAAGATGAACATAACACAACTTGAATCGCAAAAAATGGAATCTATTTTCTCAAGATACAGATGGTCAAAGTTGGTCAAACCAGGGAGGTTAGTTGAGTATTTGTAGCTGAACATTTGGTCATTTATAAATCTGGCAAATATTATCTCAAATTTAAGGGCTCATCAAGATGAAGATAACACAACTTTAATCACAAAAATGGAGTCCATTTTTGCAAGATACAAATGGTTAAAGTTTGGTCAAAGTAGGGAAGTCAAGTGAGTATTCGTAGCTAAAAATTTTATCATTTCTAAATCTGCTAAAAGTGGTCTCAAATCGAAGGACTCATCGAGCTTAACCCAACACAACTTGAATCATGAAAAATGAATTCTATTTTCTCAAGATATAGATTGTTAAAGTTTGGTCAAAGCAGGTAATTCAGTTGAGTATTCGTAGCTAAAAATTTGGTCATTTCCAAATATGGCAAAAGTGGTCTCAAATTGAAGGTCTCATCGAGACAAACAAAACACAACTTGAATCCTAAAAAATAGAGTTTGTTTGCTCAAGATACAAATAGTCAAAGTTTGGTCAAAGCAGAGAAGTCAGGTTAGTATTTGTAGCTAAAAATTTCTTCATTTCCAAATTTGTCGAAAGTGGTCTCTAATTGAAGGGCTCATTCAGATGAACATAACACAACTTAAATCACAAAAAATAGAGTTTGTTTGCTCAGATGGTAAAAGTTTGTTCAAGCGAGGGAACTCAGGTGAGTATTCATTGCTGAAATTTGATCATTTCTAAATCTGGCAAAAGTTGTGTCAAATTGAATTTCTCATTGAGACAAACAAAACACAACTTGAATCACAAAAAATAGAGTCTGTTTGCTCAAGATACGAACAATCAAAGTTTGGTCAAAGGAGGGAAGTTGGGTGAGTATTCATAGCTAAAAATTTGATTGTTTCCAAATCTGACAAAAGTGGTCTCAAATCAGAGGGCTCGTTGGGATGAACATAACACAACTTGAATCACAAAAAAAGAGTCTTTTTGCTCAAGATACAGACGATCAAAGTTTGGTCAAAGTAGGGAACTCAAGTGAGTATTAGTTGCTGAAAATTTTAAGTCCTTTTTTAGTAGTAGTTGGTTTTTTGGCAATAACTTGGTCATACGAACTCAAAATTGTGAATGTCATATATCGTTGGAAAGTTGATTTTGAGACACATCTTTTTGGTATTTTGGGTTTTTGAGATTATTCTCATTTTTGCATATAAGGCTATCAAAGTGAAAGCTTATTTTTTGCACTCCTAGAGGGGTAGAATTTACAAATGGACTCTGTTTTTCACAAAAAAATCAACGATGGAAAGGTGACAACGAGATCTTTCTAGATTTCTAGTCCATTTCATCAGATTTTGATTTAGGTATTCATCCAGTTAATCTAAAGTTTTTTTTTAATCTTTATATTTTCTAGTTCTTAAAGCTTATATGGGGGTTTGTTTTTATTGTGTTGTGCGGAGTGAAAATTTTAGTTTTCTTTAATTTAATTCAGAAAGCAAGACCCTTCTACTTTTGTCTACAAATTTTCTTTAAACAAAAACTCAAACATTATGGAAGATTTTAATCATCTAACACCACACAACTATCACACATAGAAAGCACATATGACCATATTACTGATGTCCAAGGGGTCATGGTCATGTTTGGATGAGGTGTTGGAGTTGATGAAAATTCAACCCTAAAGCTCCCAAGAATCACCTACATGGAAACATGTCATAGAAAGAAAGAAGAAAAAAGGCTATGGAGGACAAAAATAACATATTGATGAAAGAGGAAATATCATGTGAAAACAATGAAGAGAAAAAATTCTCAATGCAATAGCATCCTCAATTCATTAATTATTTACAAAGAGGGAATCCTTATAAAATGATATCAAAACCCTAAAGGGGAAATATCTAGGTTGCATACTAATAATTAATAAAAGAATTAATTATTATTGTATCATCTTAAAATGGAAGCACTTCCATGTTAAGAAATTTTAGCCCTCCTTAGGGGATTTTTTTGACCATCATCATATTGTCCCCTTATTTCTGCACCCTCTCCTACTTCTGTGCCTATTTAGGACCCTGATTGGGCCTTTTCGGGCACCATCCATCCCATCTGGCATATTTTCCCACGGTTGTGACTCCCTGGGTCAATGTTGACCTTGAACTTGACCTAGATCATGGATGACCTTGACTTTTACCTGAGTCCCCCTTTCTAGTTTGAATGTTTGTCGGCTGTCGGAGGTCATTAAAAGTTCATTTCCCGCTTCTGGGTTGGCTGTTTTGGGTTCTGAAGTGACGATTCTTAAATTATATTTAATATAGGTCCTCTTCTAAGGATATAGGTCTAATTGTAATTTAGTTCTCCTATGTAGGCCTCTCTAGAATATTTTTCCCTAGTTTCATATATAAGGAAGTTTTCTCCTCTCATTTTCTCTAAGCAAGAAACTAAGCACTAAGTCATATCAAGTAAAAATAATCTACTATCTAAGAAGAAAAAGGTTCAAGAATCCATTGTTCTACATGTTTTTAAGCCTTGAAAGTGTTCAATTCTTCCTCTCAAGCATTCAAGTTCTCCATTGAAGATCAAGGATTCAAGCTTTCAAGCCTTTGAAGGGATTTTGTTCAAGCATTCAAGATTCATCATTCAAGCCCTAGATCTATCCATCACGGTGGTATGATCTTCCTTCAAGATTATTTCTGCATCCTCAAGATTCATTCATTCTCCCTTCAAGGTGGATTCCAAGCATACAATCATGAAGGTGAATGGTGTCTAATATTGAGTCCAAGCTTTCATATTTACATACTTGTTTACATTTGAAATACAATTGCATATCTATTGAATATCATAGCTTCATTATTAGATTCACTTCTACTACTTGCTAGCATTCTTTATTTCAATTATTTATTTCAAGGTTAATTCCTAAATTGGGGTTTGACTAAGGCAAACCCCTCCCCCCAACAAACAAACCATTTTTCTTGCAGGTACAGGTTTGGAACAATGAGTTAGAGTGCAGATTCAGATACCCTTTTCAGTAAACTATCGAGATCTAGAAATAGATTTTCTGTCAGAGGTGTTAGAGGTTGATTGTTCCCTAGGTTGGAATTGGAGATTCTAGTTCAATGGTGACATTGACTTGAGGGTCAAAATCAAAACTGTGTCAGATCAGAAAAATATTTTTGGGTTTTGTTTGTCTCTACGTTTCTGTTCTAGGTCTGGTTGTAGATTTTCTAGAAACTCAGTGCGGGCCCCTGAAAACAACATTCTTCAGATCTCTAACATTTTAAGGTTAGTACTTTCCTCCTATTCATTTCAATCTTTCTAAATCTATCACACATTATTTTCTATAAACAGAATCTAAGGTCTTCCTCTTTGCTCTCATTTCCAATAGATTGATTCATTTCTACATTGATCCCTCCTTTGGGGTTAATCAATTTGGATCCTTCCTTTTTGTATTTGAGGTTAAAAGGAAAATTTTATCTTCCGCAGAAATTTCAATAAACATTCTAATTTCAAATGTAACAACAACTATTTCATACATCACATTTTTAGCTGCTACATTTTGTTATGTTACATTTTGGTGAACCCGTGATAGACAACTCTTTCTTTTTGGTGTTAGATGCTTTGCCTCTTTTCCTTAGAGACTAGATCTTGCATGCACATACTAAATTTGTTTTATTTTATGCTCTTGCATTTTAAAACAATAAAAAAAAATTGTACATACTCATAAAAATATAAAAATATTTCTTGCATTTCATTCACTATGAAGATCTTTAAGATGCTTTGGGGTATGGCTATTTTTCTCATTATGCTTCCTTTAGCATCTCTTTATAGTAATTATGATGTTTATGAAGGTATCATCCATTTCATCATGTTTGTTAATCTTCATGTTTCACTTTCTTATGTTATTTTGAGATTAACTAATACTAGTCTTCCTACTTTCAAAACTTTCATCAAGGATTTGTGTAGTGCACTTATTGCTCGTTTGGATTATGTGAAGAATTGGGTAGATGATACCCCATTTACTAGTCATCCTAATCCTAATCCTATCATTCCTAATATAGTTCATAATCCTCCTAATCCTAATCCTATCATGCCTAATCCAATTCATAATATTCATATTCCTGTTTCTCCATCTTCAACCCCTAGTTCCTCTCACACTTATGATGGTGCTCAAGCTAGGATTCAAGATATCGATGTTCGAGAAATATTTTATTTACCTTCCCCTTATTATCTGATCCATGATGATATTAAACAAAAAAACAAAGAAACCTTTTCTAAACCTATCATTCCACCATACACAACATTTTCTCGTGAGCACCATAATCAATCACCTCCTGTAGAATCTTTGCAAGATATGTACACTACCGGATACACTATGGTGGACAAATAAGGCTATAAGGGTTTAGGACTTGGTGTTAATGAACATGGCATTAAAAACCTAATTCATTCATCCCCCAAACAAGATATGCATGGCATAGGTTTCCTGCCTTCTTGATTAAAGGTGGTTGATCTTAACTATCATCCTCTTCTTCACATTCTTCTTCCAACACCTTGGTGGAGCCCATATCAACAAAGTGATTTACATCCTTTTTCCTTCAGGGATTTTGCTGTCTACATATACCCACTTGTCTTTTATAGTTTCTTTTTCCATCCTTGTATTGTCAAAATGTTATCACATATTTATTCACTTTCATATGTCTTAATTTGCTTAACGTTTGAAGATTTACATTTGTCTTAGAATCATTTTCTTAAAGTTTCTTTTCCACTGGGGGAATCTAAGAATCTAGTCTTGTGACTTCCTTCCTTAAAGACACAATGTAATTGCAATTGATTTTAAATG
>MU225445.1:1914807-1979202 GCA_018584345.1 Thuja plicata
TAAGAGGCAAAAACCCACCACTTAGAAAGATGTGAAGAAAAAGGGATTTTATTTACTTTTTAATTTAATTCATTTCCTTTTTCAACAAATAAAGTGCTTTAAGTGGGGATTTTTATTTATTTAATTATAAGAGGGGTTTTCTTTATAATTAAATAAATTAGAAGAATTTTATTTAATTAAATGGGGTAAATAGAATTTAATTAAATAAGAGGAATTTTATTTAATTAAAAGGGAGGTTAAATCTTTTAATTAAATAAGAAGAATTTTATTTAATTAAAAGGGAGATTAAATCTTTTAATTAAATAAAAATGGTCAAACCTTAGGAAATATTGAAATAATTGAATTAATTACAATTTGATCAAGGAAATTGATTTGAATTGAAAATGTTCCAAAGCATTGATTCAAAAATTTGATAAAATGATAAATGGGGCCCAAAGTCTAGGCGACCATTTTAGGGTGCATACACTAAGAAAGTGTATGTCCAGTTAACGAATTCTAAGAAAGAAATCATTTTTGGGCACCATCCATCCCATCTGGCATATTTTCCAGGGGTTCTGACTCCCTGGGTCAAGGTCGACCTTGAACTTGACCTAGATCAAGGATGACCTTGACTTTTACCTGAGTCCCCCTTTCCAGTTTGAAAGTTTGTTGGCTGTCGGAGGTCATTAAAAGTTCATTTCTCACTTTCGGGTTGGCTATTTTGGGCTCCAAAGTGATGATTCTTAAATTATATTTAATATAGGTCCTCTTCTAAGTATATATGTCTAATTGGAATTTATTACTTCTACTTCTATGTAGGCCTCTCTAGAAGATTGTTCCCTAGTTTCATATATAAGGAAGTTTTCTCCTCTCATTTTCTCTAAGCAAGAAACTAAGCACTAAGTCATATCAAGTAAAAGTCATCTACTATCTAAGAAGCAAAAGGTTCAAAAATCCATTGTTCTACATGTTTTTAAGCCTTGAAATTTTTCAATTCTTCCTCTCAAGTATTCAAGTTCTCCATTGAAGATCAAGGATTCAAGCTTTCAAGCCTTTGAAGGGATTTTGTTCAAGCATTCAAGATTCATCATTCAAGCCCTAAATCTATCCATCATGGTGGTATGATCTTCCTTCAAGATTATTTTTGCACCCTCAAGATTCATTCATTCTCCCTTCAAGGTGGATTCCAAGCATACAATCATGAAGGTGAATGGTGTTTAATATTGAGTCCAAGCTTTCATATTTACATACTTGTTTACATTTGAAATACAATTGCATATCTATTGAATATCATAGCTTCATTATTAGATTCACTTCTACTACTTGCTAGCATTATTTATTTCAATTATTTATTTCAAGGTTAATTCTTAAATTGGGGTTTGACTAAGGCAAACCCCTCCCCCCAACAAACAAACCATTTTTCTTGTAGGTACAGGTTTGGAACAACGAGTTATAGTGCAGATTCAGATACCCTTTTCAGTAAACTATCGAGATCTAGAAATAGATTTTTTGTCAGAGGTGTTAGAGGTTGATTCTTCCCTAGGTTGGAATTGGAGATTCTAGTTCAATGGTGACATTGACTTGAGGGTCAAAATCAAAACTGTGTCAGATCGGAAACACATTTCTGGATTTTGTTTGTCTCTGCGTTTTTGTTCTAGGTCTGGTTGCAGATTTTCCAGAAACTTAGTGTGGGCCCTCGAAAACAACATTCCTCAAATCTGTAACATTTTAAGGTTATTAATTTCATCCTATTCATTTCAATCTTTCTAAATCTATCACATTATTTTCTATAAATAGAATCTAAGGTCTTCCTCTTTGCTCTCATTTCCAATAGATTGATTCATTTCTACATTGATCCCTCCTTTGGGGTTAATCAATTTGGATCCTTCCTTTGTGTATTTGAGGTTAAAAGGAACATTTTATCTTCCCCACAAATTTCAATAAACATTCTAATTTCAAATGTAACAACAACTATTTCATACATCACATTTTTAGCTGCTACATTTTGTTATGTTACATTTTGGTGAACCCGCGATAGACAACTCTTTCTTTTTGGTGTTAGATGCTTTTCCTCTTTTCCTTAGAGACTAGATCTTGCATGCACATACTAAATTTGTTTTATTTTATGCTCTTTCATTTTAAAACAATAAAAAAAAATTCTACATACTCATAAAAATATTTCTTGCATTTCATTCACTATGAAGATCTTTAAGATGCTTTGGGGTATGGCTATTTTTCTCATTATGCTTCTTTTAGCATCTCTTTATAGTAATTATGATGTTTATGAAGGTATCATCCATTTCATCATGTTTTTTAATCTTCATGTTTCACTTTCTTATGTTATTTTGAGATTAACTAATACTAGTCTTCCTACTTTCAAAACTTTCATCAAGGATTTGTGTAGTGGACTTATTGCTCGTTTGGATTATGTGAAGAATTGGGTAGAGGATACCCCATTTACTAGTCTTCCTAATCCTAATCCTATCATTCCTAATATAGTTCCTAATCCTCCTAATCCTAATCCTATCATGCCTAATCCAATTCCTAATATTCATATTCCTGTTTCTCCATCTTCAACCCCTAGTTCCTCTCACACTTATGATGGTGCTCAAGCTAGGATTCATGATATCGATGTTCGAGAATTCTTTCACTTACCTTCCCCTTCTTATCCGATCCATGATGATATTAGAGGGAAAAACAAAGAAACCTTTTCTAAACCTATCATTCCACCATACACAACATTTTCTCGTGAGCACCATAATCAATCACCTCTGGTAGAATCTTTGCAAGATATGTACACTACCGGATACACTATGGTGGACAAATAAGGCTATAAGGGTTTAGGACTTGGTGTTAATGAACATGGAATTTATAACCTAATTCATTCATCCCCCAAACAAGATATGCATGGTATAGGTTTCTTGCCTTCTCAATTAAAGGTGGTTGATCTTAACTATCATCCTCTTCTTCACATTCTTCTTCCAACACCTTCCTTAGATCACCCTGATACTCCTCAAGATGTGGCTAAGAAAGTGTATCTCCAGTTAATGATTTCTAAGAAAGAAATCCTTTTTGGGCACCATCCATCCCATCTGGCATATTTTCCAGGGGTTCTGACTCCCTGGGTCAAGGTCGACCTTGAACTTGACCTAGATCAAGGATGACCTTGAATTTTACCTGAGTCCCCCTTTCTAGTTTGAAAGTTTGTCGGCTATCGGAGGTCATTAAAAGTTCATTTCCCGCTTCTGAGGTTGTTGTTTTGGGTTCCAAAGTGATGATTCTTAAATTATATTTAATATAGGTCCTCTTCTAAGGATATAGGTCTAATTGGAATTTATTTATCCTATGTAGGCCTCTCTAGAAGATTGTTCCCTAGTTTCATATATAAGGAAGTTTTTTCCTCTCATTTTCTCTAAGCAAGAAACTAAGCACTAAGTCATATCAAGTAAAAATCATCTACTATCTAAGAAGAAAAAGGTTCAAGAATCCATTGTTCTACATGTTTTTAAGCCTTGAAAGTGTTCAATTCTTCCTCTCAATCATTCAAGTTCTCCATTGAAGATCAAGGATTCAAACTTTCAAGCCTTTGAAGGGATTTTGTTCAAGCATTCAAGATTCATCATTCAAGCCCTAGATCTATCCATCATGGTGGTATGATCTTCCTTCAAGATTATTTCTACATCCTCAAGATTCATTCATTCTCCCTTCAAGGTGGATTCCAAGCATACAATCATGAAGGTGAATGGTGTCTAATATTGAGTCCAAGCTTTCATATTTACATACTTGTTTACATTTGAAATACAATTGCATATTTATTGAATATCATAGCTTCATTATTAGATTTGCTTCTACTACTTGCTAGCATTCTTTATTTTAATTATTTATTTCAAGGTTAATTCTTAAATTGGGGTTTGACTAAGGCAAACCCCTCCCCCCAACAAACAAACCATTTTTCTTGCAGGTACAGGTTTGGAACAACGAGTTAGAGTGTAGATTCATATACCCTTTTCAGTAAACTATCAAGATCTAGAAATAGATTTTCTATCAGAGGTGTTAGAGGTTGATTCTTCCCTAGGTTGGAATTGGAGATTCTAGTTCAATGGTGACATTGACTTGAGGGTCAAAATCAAAACTGTGTCAGATCGGAAAAATATTTCTGGGTTTTGTTTGTCTCTGTGTTTCTGTTCTAGATCTGGTTGC
The DNA here is from genome assembly GCA_018584345.1 of Thuja plicata. Lineage (NCBI taxonomy): Eukaryota > Viridiplantae > Streptophyta > Pinopsida > Cupressales > Cupressaceae > Thuja > Thuja plicata. The sequence continues at coordinate 1,918,987 of MU225445.1, forward strand.
AGATTTTCTAGAAACTCAGTGCGGATCCCCGAAAACAATATTCTTTAGATCTGTAACATTTTAAGGTTAGTACTTTCCTCCTATTCATTTCAATCTTTCTAAATCTATCACACATTATTTTCTATAAACAAAATCTAAGGTCTTCCTCTTTGTTCTCATTTCCAATAGATTGATTCATTTCTACATTGATCCCTCCTTTGGGGTTAATCAATTTGGATCCTTTCGTTTTGTATTTGAGGTTAAAAGGAACATTTCAATAAACATTCTAATTTCAAATGTAACAACAACTATTTCATACATCACATTTTTAGCTGCTACATTTTGGTGAACCCGCGATAGACAACTCTTTCTTTTTGGTGTTAGATACTTTGCCTCTTTTCCTTAGAGACTAGATCTTGCATGCACATACTAAATTTGTTTTCTTTTATGCTCTTGCATTTTAAAACAATAAAAAAAAATTCTACATACTCATAAAAATATAAAAATATTTCTTGCATTTCATTCACTATGAAGATCTTTAAGATGCTTTGGGGTATGGCTATTTTTCTCATTATGCTTCTTTTAGCATCTCTTTATAGTAATTATGATGTTTATGAAGGTATCATCCATTTCATCATGTTTTTTAATCTTCATGTTTCACTGTCTTATGTTATTTTGAGATTAACTAATACTAGTCTTCCTACTTTCAAAACTTTCATCAAGGATTTGTGTAGTGGACTTATTGCTCGTTTGGATTATGTGAAGAATTGGGTAGATGATACCCCATTTACTAGTCTTCCTAATCCTAATCCTATCATTCCTAATATAGTTCCTAATCCTCCTAATCCTAATCTTATCCTGCCTAATCCAATTCCTAATATTCATATTCCTTTTTCTCCATCTTCAACCCCTAGTTCCTCGTCACACTTATGATGGTGCTCAAGCTAGGATTCATGATATCGATGTTCGAGAATTCTTTCATTTACCTTCCCCTTCTTATCCGATCCATGATGATATTAAAGGGAAAAACAAAGAAACCTTTTCTAAACCTATCATTCCACCATACACAACATTTTCTCATGAGCACCATAATCAATCACCTCATGTAGAATCTTTGCAATATATGTACACTACCGGATACGCTATGGTGGACAAATAAGGCTATAAGGGTTTAGGACTTGGTGTTAATGAACATGGCATTAAAAACCTAACTCATTCATCCCCCAAACAAGATATGCATGGTATAGGTTTCCTACCTTCTCAATTCAAGGTGGTTGATCTTAACTATCATCCTCTTCTTCACATTCTTCTTCCAACACCTTCCTTAGATCACCCTGATACTCCTCAAGATGTGGCTAAGAAAGTGTATGTCCAGTTAACGAATTCTAAGAAAGAAATCTTTAAACCCGTGTTGAAAAATGCTCTCTATAAATACATATGTCCTTTTTATTACAGTAATACACATTTACTTGTTGATTGTGTACATTTCAAACTATATGTTAGAGAAAGAGCTACTTTAGGAATTATATCTCATTCCCGTGCGGCATTACAATTTCTTCATAATTTTGATATAGGGAATTGCCCTCGTTCTTCTATAAATTAGATAATATTTTTTCTCCTCTTGTCTCTTAACTGTGGGGAAAGAGGTATTTCCTTCCAATCTTCTAGGATCCATTATGCTCTTAGCATGTTTTTTTGTTTAGTTTAATTGGTTATTCTTTCTATATTCTATCCTTATAATTTTCTATTATGGTACATACTTCCTTCGCTCATAATCACTCATGATTTATTTTTTGAGAAATTTTTTTTGTAAAGATATCTCTTTTTTATACCATCCCTTGATATAATTAGTATATCCTTTGCTTCCATTCTTGGGGGGCAAGGTATTTTCCTTCTTCCTTTATTTTAAGGATATACTTTCCTTAGCTTAGTGTCATTTGTTTATCATACAACATTATTTCCTTATACAAATTTATATTTTTGGCTATGGATACCCTCTTATATGAGAGGTGATTGTGCTAGGTCATCACCTCTTCTTTATTTTGTAAATTATGTTCTTTATAAACTCTTGTCTTTGCTTTGGGTTAGAGTTTGATTCCTTTATTTTGAGATTCCTCTTCCTCTTGATCACAGGGGGCTTGAATGAATCTTTGGTCCCTCTTTGATTTTCTTCGGAAGATGATATTTTATCCTAAGTTATCCTCTACGATGGGGGTCTTGATGATAATATATCTTCCTCTTTGAGGATCCTTTTTTCCATATGTGACATATCCATTTCATGATTATCTATGCTCTTAGAGGTAAGGGTCAATACTCTTTACTAAGGATATAGTGTATATTGTTGTTAAACTGGATATCTCCTTACCTTTTGAAGTAGGTATGCTCTTTCTCTTCCTTATCCTTCCTAGTGGGTAGTCATGATAAGGAGGGGGGAATATATAGGGTCTCCCTTATACTATATTTTATATTTTACAACATGCTAAATCCTCAGAAGGTAACGCACATAAGTTGTTAAATCCTGAAGAGAAACACATTTTTATTTTTATTTTTATTTTTTTCTAAAATCCTTGGAAGGTAACACACATAAGTTTCTAAATCCTGAAGAGATACACATTTTACAATATGATAAATCCTTGGAAGGTAAAACACATAATTTTCTAAATCCTGAAAAGACACATTTTATATTCCATAGTGATACAAGAATGTGGATCTATGGATATTTCAAAAGCCGTCAGAAGATGCAATACAATTATAAATCACAGTTTATGGGTGAACTTGTTGGGATCTCCCTCCTTGGTGATTCATGGTAAGGTGGGCATCTTACTAGGCGAGGTAATCAATTTCACTTTTCTCTCTTTCACTTTCATGCTGGTAGGATTAGATCATGAATCTATGTTATCTATAGTGTTGCTCTTGTCTTTCTTATGTAATCATGTATATTTTATATGATAAATTTCTCTTTAATCTCATATCTTTATATGTGTATTTTGAGTTATAATCCTTGGTCTGGGGGCTCATGTCCTTGACTAAGTGATGTTCTACCTCGTTGTGATCCGCCAGAGTCTTTCTTATAACTTTACCATGAGTATGTTTGATTTCCATACTCCCGCTAAAGTGGGGGCTTAATGTATCATCTTAAAATGGAAGCACTTCTATGTTAAAAATGTTTATCCCCCCTTAGGGGGTGTTTTTTACCATCATCATATTGTACCCTCATTTTTGCACCCTCTCCTACTTCTGTGCATGTTTAGGACCCTGATTGGGCCTATCTGGGCACCATCCATCCATATGGCATATTTTCTAGGGGTTCTGACTCCCTGGGTCAAGGTAGACCTTGACCTTGACCTAGTTCAAGGTCAACCTTGACTTTGACCTGAGTCCCCCTTTCCAGTTTGAAATTTTTTCGGCTGCCGGAGGTCATTAAAAGTTTATTTCCCACTTCTAGGTTGGTTTTTTTGGGTTCCAAAGTGACGATTCTTAAATTATATTTAATATAGGTCCTATTCTAGAGATATAGGACTAATTGGAATTTAATTCTCCTATGTATCACTCTCTAGAAGATTGTGCCCTAGTTTTATATATAAGGAAGTTTTCTCCTCTCATTTTCTCTAAGCAAGAAACTAAGCACTAAGTCATATCAAGTACAAATCATCTACTATCCAAGAAGAAAAAGGTTCAAGAATCCATTGTTCTACATGTTTTCAAGCCTTCAAAGTGTTCAATTCTTCCTCTCAAGCATTCAAGTTCTCCATTGAAGATCAAGGATTCAAACTTTCAAGCCTTTGAAGGGATTTGATTCAAGCATTCAAGATTCATCATTCAAGCCCTAGATCTATCCATCATGGTGGTGTGATATTCCTTCAAGATTATTTGTGCATCCTCAAGATTCATTAATTCTCCCTTAAAGGTGTATTCCAAGCATACAATCATGGAGGTTTATGGTGTCTAATTTTGAGTCCAAGCTTTCATATTTACATACTTGTTTACATTCAAAATATAATTGCATGCCTATTGAATATCATAGCTTCATTATTAGATTCACTTCTACTACTTGATAGCATTCTTTATTTCAATTATTGATTTTAAGGTTAATTCCTAAATCAGGGTTTGACTAAGGCAAACCCCTCCCCCCCAAAAAACAAACCATTTTTCTTGTAGGTACAGGTTTGGAACAATGAGTTAGAGTGCAAATTTGGATACCCTTTTCAACAAAATATCGGGATCCAGAAACAAAAGTTTTGTCGGAGGTTTTAGAGGTTGATTCTTCCCTAGGTCAGAATCGGAAATTCTAGGTCAATAGTGACATTGACTTGAGGGTAAAAATTAGAACTGTGTCAGATTAGAAAGATATTTCTGGTTTTTGTTCATCTTTACATTTATGTTCTAGATCTGGTTGCATATTTTCTAGGAACTCAGTGTAGGCCCCCGAAAATACCATTCTTCATATCCATAACATTTTAAGGTTAGTACTTTCCTCCTATTCATTTCAATCTTTCTAAATCCATCACACATTCTTTTCTATAAACAAAATCTAAGGTCTTCCTCTTTGCTCTCATTTCTAATAGATTGATTCATTTCTGCATTGATCCCTCCTTTGGGATTAATCAATTTGGATCCTTCCTTTGTGTATTTGAGGTTAAAAGGAACATTTTATCTTCCCCACACATTTCAATAAACATTCTAATTTCAAATGTAAAAACTATTTCATACATCACATTTTTAGATGTTACATTTTGTTATGTTACAATTATATGTGTAATGTTTAGCTTAAGTAAAAAAGAGATAATAAGTGACTTAATAATTAAATCAAAATGAATTAATTAATAAGTAAAATAACTTATTACTCTAACAACCCCCTTAAGATAAACTTAGCGAGTAGCTAAAACCTAGAAACAACTATTGGAAGCAGGAAATGGGTCCTGACAACAAGGCCTGATGAGGTACCCAAGTACAAGAAATCTCTGTAAAGAGGAGAAAAGGAGAAAACCCAGTGGGAAAAACCCCTCTCTGAAAAGAGATGAAGACTAGTGAAGGACTGAAGAAGCCTCCAAAGTAGAGAATGTCCCAAAAAGCAGGAAAAAAAGAACATGAAGAACACCTCTGAAGTATGAAGATGCAAACATTATCAAAGAATAACTATTGGAACCTCCACAAAAATAGAACATGATCAGGATGGAAAACAAAGGCAAACATCAAAACTTGAAGATACAGATGGAAAAAAACCCCAAAGTCTAAAGAGTTGATCAATCGAAGGTGAAAGGTTGCCTCCAAAATAGGAATGAAAGAGTGACCATATGGTAAATGATCCATCTCACCAAAAATGCATAGGTATCTAGCCACTGCATTTGCCTAGTACATAGGAACAAATACTGAATACATAGTTCAATCCATCAAACCAAGGAAGCATTAGAACCAACAGGAGATACCCCCTATAATGTTGAGCAAGGAGAGGCATGACAGGTACACTGAAACACACTACCAAGATCAACTGCATGACAAAGAACCAGGAACATAGAAAGTACAGAAGAAAGTACAAACATGTATAAAGGATGGTGTCATGGAAGGATCACTCTCTTGACACACATCATGAGGATAATTTCATGGAAGGAAAACTCACTTGAAAAAGGTATATGGGAAACAAAGGAAAAAATCAAACCCCCATGACACTTTATAATGTAGTGCAAGTACAAATAAACACAAACTGTGCAAAATCCCAAGTATGCAACAGATGGCACTTTATCTTAGTGTATTTGAAACAAAGAAATTCTATAGATATAGATGTCTACAATGCTCAGGAATGACAAAAAATTGTATGAACATGAGTAACAGCTAAAAAAGATATTCACCAGCTTGCAAAAAACAAAAAACAAAATAAAATATACGTAGAGAAAAATATGGAAATGAGACCCATACAAGAAGAAAGAGAACAAAACCAGCTTTCCAATGACATGCAAAAGTGAGAAAATGGAGTTCGGATGAACAAGATATGGCTCATGGAGTGCAAAAAAGAACCCTAACTTTGACTAGAAAAAAAATGCAAGATGAAAAAATAAAAAAACCAAACCTCCAAAATAGCTCGAGATCATAACGAGCTTTCTGAGGATATCTTTTTTTTCCATAAATGCCTCCATTTTCTCATGATATGGACAAAACATGGACAAGACCCCAAAAAAGGCAAATGAATGAGCTTTGGTGGCACTGTGGTGGTGCTCTAGCTAAGCGGTGGCGGGTCTAACGCTGAGCAGCACACTGGTGGTGCGATAGTGGAGGTGGATAGGGGGTGGTTGACCACAGTTGGTGTCGGTGCTCACTAGACCGCTGTGACACCCACTGATAGTAGCGGTTACTGCTAGCCCACGACTGTCACCCACGGGCCTTTTTTTGTTTTTTGGGGTTTTTTTTTATAAATCTTTTGAGGCTGTACAACCCTAAAATAAAAAAAATTGCATCAAAGGCTCTCGGAGGCCAAAATTGACAAACCTTATATGAAAATATAGGTTTTTAGGCCTTCTAAGCGCGATGGTGATGTCTATTTGTGCCCAAAATGCTCCCAAAAAAGGTTCACTTAAGAACACAAAAAAATCACCAAGCAAAACTTCTAAAAAACATGATCTGAAGAACAAGGCCAAATCTCTCATGAAGAGAACAGGTACATGAAGATATGGAGCTCTGATACCATGTTTGAGTTGATGAAAAATCAACCCTACAGCTCCCAAGAATCACCTACATGAAAACATGTCACAAAAAGAGAGAAGCAAAAAGGCTATGGAGGCCAAAAATAATAGATTGATGAAAGATGAAACATCATGTGCAAACAATGGAGAGAAAAAATTATCAATGCGATAGCATCCTCAATTCATTAATAATTTACAAAGAGGGAATCCTTATAAAAGGATACCGAAACTCTAAAAGGGAAACCCTAAAGGGGAAATATCTAGGTTGCATAATAATAATTAATAAAAGAATTAATTATTATATGCTTAAAGTTTAGCTTAATTAAAAAGAGATAATAAGTGACTTAATAATTAAATCAAAATGATTTAATTAATAAGTGAAATAACTTATTACTCTAACACGAGGCTCCGCTAGTTTTGATACATCCTTTTGAGGCTTTACAACATTGAAAAAAAATGGATGAGGTCATGGGTTTGTTGTCACTCCATGTCATAGATAGTCTACTTTTTCACTTGAAGGGTTGCATGACACCTCAGGCTATCTGGGTAAATTTTGTTGATCTCTTCAGAACCATAAATCAGTTCAGGGCACTATGGATTGATGGATAAGTGGCTTTCTTGAAACCTAATTTTTTCCCTCCATTGAGAATTTTATAATGATTTTCAAGTCTATGTGCTTGTTGTTACAGGGTTGTGGAAAGAATAAAACAAATGATGAGTTTATTTTTCTGATTCTCTTGAAGCTTCGAGGACAATTCCAAATTTTCTCTTCCACTTTCCATTCTACCATGGATTCTCTAGGTCCTCGATTTACCATGCCTACCTTTGAGGTTTTATGAGATTGATTGACATGAGATCAATCTAAGCTCACACAGTTGGATGCTCTCTCAAGCTCAAAGAGCCAAAAATTTGTAGCTCAAACATATCAAGGGAAGTAGACGTAGATGTAGAGGCCAAAGAAAGATTCAACAAACAATGAGAGTTCCTCCATGCCACCACCAAAGTCTACTTCTCAATCATAATCCAAATCCTAACAAGGGTAAATCTTCTTCAAAGTCAGGTAAGTCTTAAAACCGAGTCTATTTGGTCAAGATACAAATAGTCAAAGTTTGGTCAAAGTAGGAAATTTAAGTGAGTATTCATACCTAAAATTTTTATCATTTCCAAATTTGGCAAAAGTGGTCTCAAATCCAAGGGCTCATCAAAATGAACTCAACAAAAATTGAATCATAAAAAATAGAATTTGTATGCTCAAGATATGTATGGTCAAAGTAGGGAAGTCATGTGAGTATTCGTATCTAAAAATTTAATCATTTCAAAATCTGGAAAACATTATCTCAAATTGAAGGGCTCATCGAGATGAACATAACACAACTTGAATCACAAAAATGGAGTATGTTTGCTCAATATACAAATGGTCAAATTTTGGTCAAAGTAGGGATCTCATGTGAGTATTTGTAGCTAAAAATTTGATCATTTCCAATTCTACCAAAAGTGATCTCATATCAAAGGGCTCATCGAGATGAACCCAATACAACTTGAATCATGAAAAATAGAGTCTATTTTCTCAAGATATAGACGGTCAAAGTTTGGTCAAAGTAGGGAAGTCAGTTGAGTATTTGTAGCTGAAAATTTTGTTGTTTCCAAATCTGGTGAAAGTGGTCTCAAATCAAAGGTCTCATTGAGACAAGCACAACGCAACTTGAATCACAAAAAATAGAGTTCATTTTCTCAAGATACAGACTGTCAAAGTTTGGTCAAAGAAGAGACGTCATGTGAGTATTCATAGCTGAAAATTTGATCATTTCCAAATTTAGCGAAAGTGGTCTTGAATTGAAGGGCTCTTCGAGATGAACATAACACAACTTGAATCTTGAAAAATGAAGTTTGTTTTCTCAAGTGAGTAGTTGCTGCTGAATATTTTAACATTTCCAAATATGGCAAAAGTGGTCTTGAATTGAAGGGCTCGTCGAGACGAACCTAACAAAATTTCAATCACAAAAAATGGAATCTATTTTCTCAAGATACGGTCGGTCAAAGTTTGGTCAAAGTAGGGAAGTTAGGTGAGTATTCATAGCCAACAATTTGATAATTTTCAAATTTGTTGAAAGTGGTCTCAAATCAAAGGGCTCATCGAGATGAACCCAACACAACTTGAATCATGAAAAACAAAGTTCATTTTCTCATGATACATACAGTCAAAGTTTGGTCATACCAGGGAAGTGAGTGTTCATAGCTAAAAATTTGGTCATTTCAAAATCTGGCAAAAGTGGTCTCAAATCAAAGGTCTCATTGAGACAAACATAATACAACTTGAATCACAAAAAATAGAGTTTTTTTTCTCAAGATACAGACAGTCAAAGTTTGGTCAAAGGAGGCAAGTCAGGTGAGTATTCATAGCTAAAAATTTGATCATTTCCAAATCTTATGAAAGTGGTCTCAAATTTGAGGGCTTGTTGGGATGAACATAACACAACTTGAATCGCAAAAAATGGAGACTTTTTGCTCAAGATACGAACGGTCAAAGTTTGGTCATAGTAGGGAACTCAAGTGAGTATTTGTTGCTAAAATTTTGAAGTCCTTTTTGAGTAGCAGTTGGTTTTTTGGGCATACTTAGTCATATAGAGTCAAAATTGTGAATACCATATATCATTGGAAAGATGATTTTGAGGCACATCTTTTTAGCGTTTTGGGTTTTTGAGATTATTTCTCATTTTTGTGTATGAGGCCGTCAAAATTAGAGCTTATTTTTACACTCCCAAAGGCATAGAATGTGCAACCAAACTTCATTTTTTGCAAACAAATAGGTGATGGAAAGGTTACAGTGAGATCTTTTTAGATTTCTAGTCAATTTCATCAGATCCTGATTCAAGTATTCATCCAGCTAATCAAAAATTTTCCATCTTTCTGCTTTCTAGTTCTTAAAGCTTGTACGTGGGTTTGTTTTTACTATGTTGTGGGGGAGTTGCAAATTTTAGATTTCTATAATTTAATTTAGAAAACAAGACCCTTCTACTTCTGTCTACACATTTTCTTTAAAAAAAACTCAAACATCATGGCAGATTTTAACCGTCTGACATGATACAACTATCACACATGGAAAGCACAAATGACTAGATTGCTGATGTCCAAGGGGTTATGATCATGTTTGGATGAGGCTCAGCCATTTTTGACACATCCATTTGATTCAGAACATAGAAATATAATGGATGAGGCCATGGGTTTGTTGTCACTCCATGTCACATATAGTCTACTTTTTCACTTGGACGGTTACATGACACCTTGGGCTATCTGGGTAAAGTTTGTTGATCTATTCGGAACCATAAATTAGTTCACAAGGCACTAAAAATTGATTCAAAAGTGACTTTCTTGACACTTGAGTTTTTTTCCCTCCTTTGAGGATTTTCTAATGATGTTCAAGTCTCTGTGCTTGTTGTTACATAGTTATGGGAAGAATAAAATAGATGATGAGTGTATTTTTCTAATTCTCTCAAAGCTTTGAGGATGGTTCTAGATTTTCTCTTCTACTTTATATTATACCATGGATGCTTTGGGTCCTCGATTTACCATTCCTAACTTTGAGGTTTTATGTGATCGATTGACATGAGAGCAGTCCAATCTCACACAGTTGGATGCTCTCTCAGGCTCAAAGAGCCAAGAATTTGTAGCTCAGACATCTCAGGGGAATTAGATGCAAATGACGAGGCAAAAGACAAATTCAAAAAATAGTGAGATTTCCTCCATGCCGCCACCGAAGTCTACTTCTCAATCACAACCCAAATCCTAACAAGGGTAAATCTTCTTCAAAGTCTGGTAAATCTTAAAACTGAGTCTTTTTGGTCAAGATACATATGGTCAAAGTTTGGTAAAAGTTGGGAAGTTAAGTGAGTATTCATACCTATAAATTTGATCATTTCCAAATCTAGCAAAAGTGGTCTCAAATCCAAGCGCTCGTCAAAATGAACTCAACACAAATTGAATCATGAAAAATAGAGTCTATTTGCTCAAGATATGGATGGTCAAAGTAGGGAAGTCATGTGAGTATTTGTAGCTAAAAATTTTATCATTTCCAAATCTGGAAAATATTATCTTGAATCAAAGGGCTCATCAAGATGAACATAACACAACTTGAATCATGAAAAATAGTGTCTATTTTCTCAAGGTATAGACAGTCAAATTTTGGTCAAACTAAGGAGCTAAGGTGAGTATTCATAGCTAAAATTTTTACATTTCCATATCTGCCAAAAGTAGTATCATATTGAAGGACTCATTGAGATGAACCCAATCCAACTTGATAATGAGAAATGGATTCTATTTGCTCAAGATACAGACGGTTAAAGTTTGGTCAAAGTAGGGAAGTCAGTTGAGTACTCGTAGTTGAAAATTTGGTCATTTCCAAATCTAGCGAAAGTGGTCTCAAATCAAAGGTCTCATCGAGACGAGAATAACACAACTTGAATCACAAAAAATAGAGTTTGTTTTCTCAAGATAGAGACAATCAAAGTTTGGTCAAATAAGGAAATTCAGGTGAGTATTCATAGCTGAAAATTTTATAATTTCCAAATCTAGTAAAAGTGGTCTCGAATTGAAGGGCTCATCGAGATGAACATAACACAACTTGAATCACAATAAATAGAGTCTATCTACTCAAGATACACATAGTCAAAGTTTGGTCAAACAAGGAAACTCAAGTGAGTATTTGTTGCTAAAAATTTGATTGTTTCCAAATCTGATGAAAGTGGTCTTGAATCAAAGGGCTCATCGAGATGAACTGAGCACAACTTCAATCACAAAAAATTGAGTTTGTTTGCTTAAGATACGGTCAGTCAAAGTTTGGTCAAAGCAAGGAAGTTAGATGAGTAATTGTAGCTAAAAATTCAATCATTTACAAATATTTTAAAAGTGGTCTCAAATTGAAGGGCTTGTCGAGATGAACCCAACACAACTTGAATCATGAAAAATGGCGTCTGTTTTCTCAAGATACAAATGGTCAAAGTTTGGTCAAAGTAGGGAAGTCAGTTGAGTGTTCGTAGCTGAAAATTTGGTTATTTCCAAATCTGACAAAAGTGGTCTCAAATCAAAGGTCTCATTGGGACGAACACAACATAAGTTGAATCACAAAAAATAGAGTCTGTTTGCTCAAGATATAGACGGTCAAAGTTTGGTCAAAGGAGGGAAGTCACTTGAGCATTCATAGCTGAAAATTTGATCATTTCCAAATCTGACAAAAGTGATCTTAAATAGGAGGTCTCATTGGGATGAAAATAACATAAATTGAATTACAAAAAATGAAGAATTTTTCTCAAGATACGAATGGTCAAAGTTTGGTCAAAGGAGGGAACTCAAAAGAGTGTTCGTTGCTAAAAATTTGAAGTCCTTTTCGAGTAGCAATTGGTTTTTTGGCCATAAATTAGTCATACAAAGTCAAAATTTTGAATGCCATATACCGTTGGAAAGTTGATTTTGAGGTGCCTCTTTTTGGAATTTTGTATTTCTGAGATTATTTATCATTTTTGCATACGAGGACATCAAATTCAGAGCTTATGTTTGCACTCCTGGAGGCGTAGAATGTGCAAACAGACTCCGTCTTTCACAAAAAAATAGAAAATGGAAAGGTGAAAACAAGATCTTTCTATATTTCTAGTCTGTTTAATTGTATTTTGACTCAAGTATTCATCTAGGACTTGTCCCTGGTTTGAGTGGTATATGGTGTTACACTTGACCTTGATTGAAATCCTTTAGGTCTTCATAAGACCAGGAAAATACATCCTTATAAGACTTTAGTAATTGATTAAATCTTTTCTTTTCCTCAGGTGTACAACAGACTCCCAAATTTAACATTTTGGGATCAAATTCTTCTCCAATATTCATTTTTCTCATAAGCCCCTAGTTCTGAACTCTCGTGTACTTCATGATTACCAGTGTAACAATCCCGTCTATCAAAAAATTTCTCAAGAGATACCAGTCCCTTTGGAATTTTGTTACCTTTTAGCTAAATCACCTCTATCTCTAGGTTACATTGTTTTTCAAGGGAAAACTCATAACAGTCAAACTTAGACCCTTCAAAGTATGTTGTGGAAAACATATCTAAACACTGTATAGAGAGATTGATTTTCTTATCATCATGGAAGACCTGCCATGAGCCTAAATTATCTGGGATGCTGGACCGATGAAATAAATCTATCCTATATACATCATCATCAAAATCAGGATGCGGTATCATGAGAGAGGCTGACCTTGCCAAAGCATCCTCTCTAGAATTGAACTCCCTTGTTATTGCTTCAATAGAAAAAGCTTCAAAACTCTCAATCTCATCCCAGACTCAGTTGCGATAGTGCCTTATTCAGACATTCTTCATTGAAAATATGTTTTGTACCCATTTTACAATTAATTCCGCATCCCCTACAATTTTCAATATCTTAATCTCTTTCTTCTTTGCTTCTTCAATTCCTAGTAACAAAGCTTCATATTTTGTCGTGTTATTAGTGTTACTAAATTCTAATTTAAAAGCGGAAGGGATTTAGTTTCCTTCTGGTGATATTAATGCCACACCTACTCCTGAACTAGATTTGGAACAGGTCTTGTCAAACTCCATGGTCCATAAGGATTGATTTTCTAACTTCACCTCTTTAGCTACAGCGGCTACAGGAAGGATCACATAGTTACCGAATTCATATTCCTCATACAAAATATGGGACCTTGAGTCATCAGAGGGAAAGTCAATATACTTTGATTTGGGCTCAATTTGAAGGATAACCTTCTCTTTACATAATGAGATGCTAGCTTGCGACCAATCCAACTTAATTTCCCCTCCAAGGGCTTTGCAAAAAGTGTTGCTTAACAACATGCCATAACTCGCAAGAATGTCAGCAACCAAAATTCTTAGCTTGAGCCTTTTTGTGGGATGAGCTGCTAAGGCTACTTGGACATCCTTAATTTTACCTAACAAAGGCACTTTCTTAGAGTCCATGGAATAGCAATGGCCAAAACTTTTAGTGAGGGGAAAGTCTAGCTCTTTAGCCACAGAAGAGAGGCATGATGTTATCTAAAGCGCCAGAGTCAATAATATAGTTAATAAGTTTGTGACCATGAATGAATAAGGACACATAGAAGGGTTGAGGCTTAGAAAGTTATTGAGAAATTTTAGTTAAGATCTCTCTTTGGGGTTGTGTTTCAACAATTTTAGGGTGACTTGGTGAGGCCGAGGAAGACGATTGATCTGATTGTGCATTTACCTACTTTTCAATTGTCTTTGGTAACTCATTTCCTTTGACATAATCAAAAAGTTTATCTAATTCCCTAGGGTTTAACTTGAGATATTCAGCCGGGGAAATTTGAATTTTAGAAGATTTACAAAAGTCAAGAATTTCAAAAGAGGGGTCAACATCGAACCTTTTCAAGATTGGAACTTGTGATGAATTTTAAATTTATTTGAAATGTTTGGAGTCCAATCTACAGGTTCATTCGCCTTGTCGACAGACACTGGAGATGGAACAATAGGAGAAGATTTGTTTCCTCTTTGGTTTCTCATTAATACTGAACATGAGGGCTCCTCCAAAGTCACCAAAATTTCACCTCCCCTATCTGAATCTGATTCGTATTTGAGGTAATAAATTTTGGTGTTGCTAGGTAATTTTGGACTAGCCTCATCTTCATGAACCTCCTCCACTATTTCTTTTTTATTATTCATATGAACATATCTCGCCATCTCTAGAAAAGTGTTGTCATCATGATCATTTTTCAGATGGAATACACACATATTAACTCTGCCACCTGGGGGTCCTTCTATAGCTAACCTCTGTTGAGAAGATAGTAGTGTTAATTGCCTTCCAGAGGTTCCAGTGGATTGATTTTGAAACCTTCGTGGGATATCTTGATAAGGAGCATTAGTTTTAGGTAGTTGCTTCTTTAAGGTGATCATATCATTGACAAGTCTCTTGACCACAGGATTAGATGAGGATGATGCTTGTGAATGGGGAGTTTGAACCTCTTTCCTCCACTTCCCTATAGTAATTAGATCATCTTCCATCTCAATTGCTTGTGTCTAAGTTGCGCTCAAGTCTTTCAATCTACTTATTCAGAGATGAAATCCAAGGTCTGGGGGCATATAATTTACAAAGAAACATTTTTTATTCTCTGGGGTGGGCCTCTTAGCTGCAAGCTTATTTTATTTAGCTACATAATCTCGCATTGGCTCGTGTATTTGTTTTTTCCTTTGGGTCAATTAGTCCAACAACGAGTGCTCATCATCATCACTCTTAAACATATTTTCAAAGGTCATTTTCATATCATCCAACCTATTATAGAGGTTGCTGGGAGGTGACTAAACCATTCTGCAGTGCCTTTAGACAGGGTTTGTGCAAATAGCCTCACGACGACGTCCTCATGCTGCAAAACCAAGATGCCACTTGCTACGTTAAAGGTATTAAAATGTTAATTAACCAAAAAATTTCTATCTCTGGTGAGTCTTAGTAAAACATCCTTAGCACCCTTTGGTAAAGAATGATGTGCCGGTAGGTTTAGAGGTCCTACTGGAGCACCCCAAGGATTAGCAGTCATCACGTTTAAAACAGATGGAAGGTTAATGTTCAAAGGGGTAGGTGTCCCTGAAATGAATAGGGTGTGAAATGATGGTGAGGATAAGGATCTTTGAGTTGGCTTAGGCTTATTTTTAGATTTTTAAGGTAAGGTTAAATCAAGGGATCCTGTAAGATGTTTAAGAGCTTCTAAGTCTTGATCTATTAATCCCTATTTCACTTGGGACCTAGTGAAACATTTGGAATTAAGTTTGTATGTAAGGAAAATACTAAATTAATTATTAGGTAGTTCTTGATTCCTAAGGGGTTGAGGGGGGTTTTGTGCTCTATCTCGAACCTGTCTTCTTCTCTGCCTCTCGATCAGGAACCTGAAATTTGATGCAATGTCTTCCTCTCTTTCAAGAACTAAGTTAGCCCTTCTATAATCCTCATGATTTTTTCTTAGGCGCCAGGCTATTTTATTCAAATCACTGATGATATCCTCCTGGGTTTCTTGAAAACCTAAATTTGGTTGTAGAACAGGGAAGACATTTTCATGGGGTAAAACCATTTTTTTTCCATAAATAGGCAACTGATATTTGTTCAAAAACAATGTTTGTCCTGTCCCCCGTATGATGAACTATAAATGATTGAATGTTTGAAGATGTTAAGTTGATGATCATGCAAGGTATTAGTGAACAGATTTTTCCCTTTAAAAAATAACAAGTAAAGACTCTTATACCCTGAATACAGAAGGAAAAATGCACTTGAGTGAGTTACTCACAACCACACTCTTTGTTTTAAAAGGAACAACTACCTTCTACAATGATTACTCTATAATAACCCTTTATTTAAGAAAGAATTTATTTCAAGATACACTTTTGACCAGAAAGTATGAAAGGCTGCAATTCACATTCATCATTGATAAATGGCTAACTATTTGGAAATTTTCAAAATCTTTAAGATATCTGAGCCAACTGAACAGAATCTTAAATAGACAAATAAATTAAGAATGGAAGATTCATAGAGATATCAAATATTTGAAAAAGATTACTGACCAAATTATGAAATATACTTACAAACTATGGTAACATGCTCATTTAATTTTGACTGAAATCAAACTCATACATTTCAATAGACCAACTGATCAATGAAATAACATATATAGCCACTGAAATATGCTTATAAAACCAACTAATAATATATTAATATATTAAGAATCCACAGTTTAACCAACACTGAAATAACTTAAACAAAATAGATAATCTTGTAAAATTTCTTTCCAGAGAACCGACCCTCACTTAGTCATTAAAAATAACATATATAGCCACGCAAGGCTTGATTCAGTTTTCAAAACTAATTGTCTTAAAGATAGCAGCAACTTGTGGAAATGAACTTAAAATAGAAAAAATACTTTAGAAAACTAATTGGCCGATAGGCCAATTCCATCTCCATCAGATGCTACAGAGAATCGCTTCCTCAGTTCTTGATTTGGTTTGGCAACTGCTTCAAACCTCTGCAACCAAACATTCTTGAAATTATGCATCTGTTGCGACTTGTATTCAAATATCTTTATTTTCTCATAGCCATAGACTACTACTGACTCCACATATGCTAAAATTGAATGATCATCCATTCCAATTTCTTTAGTAGCTCTCAGCTTTTCCACCTTTCGATTGAAACAAGCCAATACTTTAGCCATTTCACTACTAGCCTCATTTTCCATTCCAATGATTTTTCCTGTATATTCATTTTGTGCATGCATAATCTCTTTTGAACTAATCTGATTTTCAATAATCTGGGATGATTCATCGATGGCTTGTTCATATAGTGAGCCTTCCCATTCCAAATTCATCTTAACAATAAATAGAGAATTCTCATCTATCCCTGACACTACCTTTTCAGAGAGGAACTTGTTTATACCATAAGTATAAACAAATTCCATGTTGTGTACTTCAATTTCCAATTGCTCTTTTTCCTTTCTCCACAGATCCACAGTTCTTTCAATTATCTTTAATAACTATTCAGATTTATCTATCACACTATCAAAATCACCAACAAATTTAGTAATTTCTTTGGTTACCTTATCCATCCAGGTGAAGAAATTATTTGAAATAGACCTGTCCTTGTGCACTAGGTCTAAGAATTTTTGATTCTCTGGAGACTTGACATCCAGATCAAATGGGACTATTGACAGTGGTTGAGGCGCGGGATTCTGAAGTTGTTGGATGTATTTGGCCATTTCACAAAGGGCATGATTTAATCTTATCTTGTCCTGGGCATCCTTCTGCACATGATGATTGATCTTTTTGTTTGCTGAGTTTAGAATCTTCAAGTCAGTGGCCCTGGTGGACATTCCCAGATCTATCTTTTCTACAAGAAAATCTTTCTCTGCAACTTCATCACTGGTTTTATCAGAATTTGGCTTGAAGATTTATGCCATCCAATGACCTGTTTTGGCATCCACATCAACCATTGCTTCCACCTTTGGTTTCTTGACTCGCGGAGTCTTTCCAAGGTGCTTGCTAAACAAATCTCCTACATGAGCAAAGATAGGAACAATGTTCCTTTTCTTGTTGATAGACAAATCTAGCCAGTTCGGGCTTTTTGGTGTAGAATAATTTGTGGGGGTGTTTAATATTGACAAGTCTTGTTGACCCTCTCGTGATGACCGAGTTTATGAGGGACTAACTAAGCTCTTGTCCATTTTAAGTTTCTTTCTAGGTTGCATCTTACTTACTTTTTCTTCGAGGTCAATTATAATGCAGGGAACCGTATCTGTATTTTCCTTCCTTTTGCTCCTTTCTCTTGTGGTCCTCACAAATTGTGCAGGAATTGGATTTTCTTCTTCAAGATGATCTTTTATCCCAGTTTTAGATTGACCTGCAGGAAGCAATTTCTCAATTTCATTAGTAAAGGTAGAGGAAGTTGCGAGTTTTGAAATTCTTGTACTTTTCCTGGTTATTGAATCAGGAGTCTCTTGCTTCTTCTTCTTGTTTACTTCTTTCAGCCATTTGTCTATTCTTTTGAACACCTCCTAAGAAATAGCACTCAAATCATCTACTTCTTCTCTTCCCCAATTTACTTTTCTGGCTACTACTTCATTGTTCAGTTCCACATATTCAAGCTCTGTCGCATCTTCTTCATCATCAGTACTAAGTCCTTTGATTTTAAAAGGGATCCCCATGGTGATAATCTAGCTCAATATAAACCTAGAATGTAACCTCCTCACAACCTCGAACTCATCTATACAGTCTGCCCAGAAATCTTCTAAATCTGGTTGATGTAGAAAGGTGGCATCTACCTTGAAGTGATTTGCCATGAACTTCTTGTTGTCAAAATAGCTTCGACTTTGATAGGAAGGAAGATTGATAGCCTTTAGTTCCACGTCACGGGAGGACATAGCATGTGTTAACCTGAAACAATAATGTCCAATATCAATAGGGAAGAAGGAACCTACTCCTCTATTGGGTCTGAACTTCACTCCTACCTAGAGTATTTGTCTGCATATCTCGAACAAAATGTATTTATCCAAGAAATATCTTGGAAGCTTCATAGGTTCACCACTGAAACCTCCGATCCTCAAGTAACTGAAAGTGGGGAATTGTATAAAGAAACTGCCATAAATTTTAATCAGTTCCATATCTTCCTCAGACATCCTATGATTTTTTTTTCCCCTCAGCTCGAAAACAAGTTTGGCTAGGAATGCATCTTTTATTCTTTGGAAATTCCCAGGATTTCTATTCTTTTGCAAATAAGAATGATATTCATAGATTTTCATGTCATCTCTCCATGGTTCATGAGGTAAGCCTTCCCAATTCTTTCTTATGGATAAAACATAAAACATATACGAAGACATATAGAAATTGGATGCCTCTGCGAACTGGGATAACTCTTCATCAAGTCTTGCTGCTATTATCTCAGTCCAGTCAACATATTTTCCCTCACTTAGAATGGTTTGGACAATAATATACATCCATTCTTCCCACATAATGTCATTAGGTTTACCTCTCAATCTGTTTAACATGACTACAATGTCACGCACTTCTCTTATCAAATGATCCTTCTTAAGGGGTTTTGGTAACCTAGAACCTCCTCTTTCAGATTTCAATGACCAGTCTTTGGCTATGTTATTGTTGTAATCTTTGAAATTATGATGAAATTCCTTCTTAGCCTTTTCAAAGTTGCAATCAACATAAGTTTCTACAGAAGGGAATCTCAGAGCAGCCATAACTACTTGTCTGTTGATGACAACCAATATCTCTCCAGAAGGAAGACAAATGCATTTGTCAATCCTGTCGTACCTATTTTTTCATTCCATTACCAATTCAGGGCACTGAGTCACCTCTGGGAAACCAACAAATTCCAACAATCCACTCTCCACAATCTTGGCCTATAGGGTTCCTTCTTTTGCAGCCTTCAATCTTTGAACGATCTCTGCTATGTCTTCATTTACAAGTATTGTGTCTCTCATCTCTGGTAAGAAACTACTTATAGGAGAAAACTTGCTCTCCTTTACAAATCTGGCTTGAGAAGCTGACTCACTAGGACTACTCATAGTAATCCTTAAATAAATGATTTCAAGATAAAGAGACGAAAATACTAGAATTTCCTTTCTTTGCAGCATATAATTCTAAAACCAGAAAGGAGAATGAGGAAAAACACTTGAAACTCACCAGAGTTGTAAGTTTTTCACTTCCAGAGAGAAAACTTCAAGGTGCTTCAGCTCTGTATGTGCTTCTAACGATTGTGTGAAAATAGAAAAAGGAAATTAGGGAAGATATAATACATACATTTAATTTGCCTTATTTGGTAATCATGATTGCATGTCGCAAATTAATGATTCTCGCCGTCATTAGCTGGCCACGTCCAATCGCATTTATTTCCTCTTCAGGAAAAATGTACTTCTTCTATGCTGGCATTATTTCCTATCTTTTCAGGCCAATCTCTTAAAGGACAGTGAGATCCGACATGTGTCATGAACACTTGATCATTGTCGCATTTCAGATTTTGAACCTTGAACCGTGAAGTGCAAAGTTCAAAGTTCAAAATCGCATATGCCTTAGTCATATATTGATAAAACAATAAATAAGATAGAATAAGCAAGATGCATGGGGAGATATTGAATTATGAACACAAAAGGCAGAAGTTCAAAGTTCAAGATCACAAAAAATGCTGACACCAAAAAGGAATAGATGCGGGTTGAGCATGCAAAGCGACAAGCGTAAATTAAAAAACTGAACCTTGAACAAGAACTGCGAGGTTCAAGATTCAAGATTCAATATTACATTGACACACCAATGCATAGGTTAAAGAACTTTTCCAACCGAAGGAAAAGCTTACGAGGATGTCGAATGGAAAACAGGAAATTGAACTTTGAACTCTGAAGTTCAAAGTTCAAGATTCAATATGCACTTCAACATAATACATGACTCTTGGAAAAATTAATCATAAGGATTTTTTGACCTGCAACAAGTGGCTCCGACTGGGGATAGGACCATGAGGGACGAAACAATGAACTCCAAAAGTCTTTGGTTCCACACAAAACTAAGCCTACAAACAAGCAAACTAAACTTACAGCACAAAAAAACTTATGTATACAAAAGACCAACTACTTACAGCTTGTAAAGATTGAGGTCTTTTCCATTAAAAGACAAGGGCATTTCTGTTCCATCAGCATATTTCAGTTTGAAAGAGTTGGGGCCGAGCTCTTGGCTTATCTCGAAAGGGCCTTTCCACAATGACTCAAATTTACTGTGTGCTCCTTTAGGTTCCCGTCTTTTGTCCCACAATAAAACTTTATCCCCAACCATGAATTTCCTAGGCCGAGCCCTCATGTCAAATATTTTCTTCACCCTAGCTTGGTGACTGGTGATGTGGTCAACAATATTTTCCCATTCTTCAATTTTGCACAAATACATAATTCTCTTCTCCAGGGCATTCTGAAAATATTGGTCCTCTATCACTTTCTGTAACTTAGCGGTTGCTAGTTCTAGTGGGAGAGAAAGATGAGCCTCTATGCCATATACCAGTTCAAAAGGCGATATTCCTATGGCTCATTTGGGTGAAGTGCGATCAGCCCACAGTGCTTCGTGCAACCTTTTGTGCCAATCTCTGGTGTTGTCATCAACCAAATTTTTCATTATAGAGATCAAATTCTTGTTAGTCAATTCAGCCTAGCTATTACCTTGGGGAAAGTAGTCAGACGAGTGAGACAATTGAATCCCATTATCATAACAAAATAACTACATTTCAAAAGAGGAGAAGTTTTGTGCGTTTTTAGCCACTATCTTCACCGTAACTCCAAATCTCACCAAATTATTCTCTTTTAGGAAAGAACAGACTGTTTCTAAAGTGGTCTTTTTCACGGGTATGGCCTCTACCTATTTTGTAAATTAGTTTGTTGTAGTTAGAATGTGAGTGTTACCCATGCTTGAAGGAGGATTTATAGGACCTACAAAGTCTATACCCCACTGCTTGAAAGGTTCTTCAATAACTACAGGCCTTAATGGCAAAGCGGCCAAATGTGGTTTACCCAAAAACAACTTACATTTCTCACATTGTGCTGCCCACTTGTAAGTATCCTTGAACATCCCAGGCCAGTAGTAACAATTCCTTAGTATTGTGAAAGCTTTTACTAAGGATGAGAAGTGTCTGCCGCAAGCTTCATTGTGAAAGGATTGAAGTAGTTTCTTTTGCTGATCTTCATCGACACACCAGAGGAACATTCCATCTAACCCTCGTTTGTATAATACATCATCAACTATAACATACTTAGCTGCTTTTAATTTCAAATTCCTTTTCTCTTTTGCAGTGAGATGATTCATACATTCTTCGTATGTTAGATAAAAGGCCACATTAGAGAACCAGGCATCTTTTAGTCCCGTGAACAAAGATAAAGGGATTCTCTCTCTTGATTCTTCATCATTTTATGTGATCATCTTGCAGAGACCTTGACCCCTTATCAATTTAGTAGGTTTAATTTCTAAATCAAAATCTTGCACTTTTTCCACCCATGTCGCTCTGTTGCTCATAGAGACTTCCTGTTGAGTTAAGATGCTCTTAACAACCGAATTTGGGATGTAAGATATAAAATGAGAATGCATAATGTAATATCAAAATTGTTTAACAACTTTTACTACTGCATAAGCTTGTTTCTCTATGGGAGAGTACCTTAGCTCATGTTTCTTCAATGACACACTCATAAAAGAAATAGGGATATCCTCCCCTGCGTCATTTTTCTGCAACAAGATGCTTGACATGGTATGTTCTGAGGCATAGCAGTGTATCACAAAATCCTTCTGAAAGTCTGGATGAGAAAGGAATGGAGCTTGGGAAATTACTTCCTTGACTTCATCAAAAGATCTTTTAGTCTCATCAGTCCATTTGAAAATTTTCTTTTCACTTAGCAAGCTTACCATAGGCCAAGTCATTTCTGAAAATTTAGGTACAAATCTTCTCAAAAAGTTTATCTGCCTGAAGAAATATCTTATCCCATTCATGTTTGAAGGAAAAAACAACTGTTGAATTGCTCGTACTCTTTTGGGATCGATCTTGATTCCTTCTTTTGATACTATATGACCCAGTAGCTTATCTTCAGTCACACAGAAAATAGATTTCTTAGGGTTTAATGATATCCATTGACTTCTACATTCCTCTAGAATGAGCTTTAAATCTTTTGAATGTTTCTTTCTTCTACGGGAGAAGATAGTCATATCATCAAGATATACCACAATGATCTTATTCATCAAATGACCGAAAGAAGAGTTCATGGCCCGCTGGAAAGTGGCCCCTGCATTAATCAAGCCGAATGGCAGTCGATTATATGCGAATGTGCCCCATGGTGTGGTAAAAGATGTCTTATGCTGATCATTAGGATCTACACTGATTTGATTATATCCTAAAAAAACATCTAGCTTAGACATAATTTCAGAGCCTATGACCATCTGCAAAATATGATCCATGTTGGGAAGAGCAAAGTTATCTTTCAAACTAGCCTGATTCAGATTTCTAAAATCCACACAGATCTGAATTTCTCCATTCTTCTTATGAACAGGTACTATGTTCGCTACCCAATTTGAATGGTGAATTGGTTATATTATTCTAGCACTCATCATCTTATCAACTTCTCTAAAAAGGGCATTGGCTACCCTGGGGTTATAATTCCTAAAATTTTGTTTGAAGGGTTTGGCACCAAACTTTAACAGAATGTGATGTTGAAACTGTCTGTTTCTGAAATCTTTCAGGTCTTCATATGACCATGAAAACACATCTTTAAACTCCTTTAGTAACTTCATAAACAAAACCTTCTCTTCTGGATTACAACACATGCCTATATTCACATACTTGGGATTCTCATTATCACCTATATTTATTTTCACAAAGTCAATGGACTGCTTGTTGTTGGTTCCTTCAGTTTGGCCGATAAAACAGTCATTGCGGTCAAACAGGCTCTCCATTGTCACGAGACCTTTAGGAATATGATTTCCTTTTAACTACACAATACCCTCCTTTTCATCAATTCCCTCATCTACACAAAATTCCTGACACTTGAACTCTGAACCCTCAAAAAATACTAAAGAGAATTTTTTGATACCCTGCAAAAATGTCAATACATGAGCATCATCACTGAAGACTTGCCAAGAATTGGCATTGTCCAGAATGCTAGGGTGATGGACCAGTTCTATAGTGTAATGACTATTTTCAAAATTAGGTTAAGGGATTAACAATGTTTCAGATCCAGCTAGGATGTCTGCTCTTGAATTCAATTCTCTAGGGACTGCTTCGATTGAAAATGGTTCAAAACCCTCGATCTCATCCCAAACCCTATTTATGTAATGTTTCATATGCTCATTTCTTACTGTGTATATCCCCCAAACCTGTTTCACAATAAACTCAACATCTCCCCTGGCTTTCAAAATTTTGATACCCTTCCTTTTTGCCACTTGAATGTCAAGCAATAGAGCCTCGTATTCAGTCGTGTTATTGGTATTTTCAAATTCCAATTTAAAAGCAAACGGTAACTTTTCTTCAAGAGGAGATACCAGAACTACCCCTGCACCGGAACCCATAGAAGAACAACTTCAATCAAACTCAAGGGTCTAGATTCCTTCATTTCTAGGAGGTTCTATCTTTGTAACATCTTCCTCAGGCAAAATCACATAGCTAGCAAAATCTGTTTCTTGATATAAGATCTGGGCTCTGGGATCTTCAGATGGGAAAATAGTATATTTTGACTTGGTCTCAGGTTGTAAGATCACCTTTTGATTGCCAATGGGAATTATTTCTTGCGACCAATCTAATTTAATTGCACCTCCTAAATCTCGGCAGAAGGTTTGACTTAAGAGCATACCATAGCTAGCAGGTATGTCAGCAACTAGAATGGTTAACTTTAGCCTTTTATTGGGGTAGGTAGCTAACAAAACCTGAGCATCTTTGATTTGACCAAGCAATGGGACTTGTTTAGAATCCATCGAGTAGCATTTTCCAAAGGTCTTCATTAAGGGAAAGTCTAGGGATTTTTCTACAGATGAGGGCATTAGATTGTCTGACGCCCCTGAGTCTATGATGCAGTTACTACATTTATGACCATGCATGAACAAAGATACATAGAAAGGTTCTGGTTTTCCTAAAATTTGAGCAGGTTTTGAGGATTCTTGGCTAAGGATAGGTTGAAAATTTTTAGGCTGATTTGGTTCAAGATTTACAGGATTTCCTTGAGCAGATACAGTATTTGTTTGATTAGCTAAAACCTCAGGAGAAGAACCTCTTACAAAATCCACTAGCTTATCCAACTCATTGGGATTTAACTTCAAATATTCAACAGGAGAAATCTGAATCTTAGAAGATTTGCAAAAATCAAAAAAATCAAAAGAAGAATCAGGGTCTGATTTCTTTAGAATCTTTACCTCTGGTCCTACTTTTTCATCTGCCTTTGAGCTGCTAACTTGATTCATATGTTCTTTCTCTTTTTTATTTTGAAATGGATGCGAGACCCGATTGGTGTCTTTGTTACCTTGCTGACCCCTGGTAAGCATAGAACAAGAAGGTTCCTCAAGAGTAATTAAAATTTCACCACCACGGTCTGAATTGGACTCATACTCTAGGTAGTAACTTACGAAGTTGCCAGGTCCTCTGGAGTTTTCTTCATTGGAAAGGATCTCTTTGATAGTTTCTTTGTTAGCCTCTAACTGTCTATATCGCACCATCTCAGGACATGTGTCTCCATCATGCTCATCTATTAAATGAAAAATACACATATTACTCCTTGCAAGAGGAGGCTCAATTTGCAGTCTTTGTTGAATTGACAAGGCATTTGATGATTTCCCATAATTTCTTGTCCCTTGATTTGGATATCTACGAGGTATATCTTGATATGGGGTGGGAGTGGATTTTGGTAACTATCTTTTTAGGGAAATCATGTCATTAACTAATCTCTGCACTACAGGATTAGTAGAACCAGAAGTAGATGCTCGATTAGTTGATGTTTGCACTTCTCTTTTCCACTTTCCTACTGTTATTAAATCATCCTCAAGTTCTACTACAAGGTTTTGAGCTACGGCTAAATCAGAAACTCTATCCCGCATCAACTAATAACTTATGTCAGGTGGCATTGCATTGACAAAGAAACATTTTTTATTTTCACCATTTGGTCTTTTAGCATTGGGGATCTGGTATAGGATCTTGTTAAAATTTGCCACGAAACTCTCTCATAAGTTCATGCATCTCCTTCTCTAATTGAGATAGTTGAAGTAAGAGGGAGTGTTCATCCTCAACAGATTTGAAGCATGATTCAAAGGTTGCTTTCATAGAATTCCAGTCAGTAATGTGACCATTCAGAAAATGGTAGAACCAATTAGCAGCTGACTCTGCAAGGGTTTGCACAAACAACCTAATTGTGACATCTTCATGTTGGACAGCTAAAAATCCTCAAGCAGTATTGAAAGCATTTAGATGATCCTCTATAGAAAATTTTCCATTACCATAGAATTTAGGTAATATATCTCTAGCCCCTTTTGGTAAAGGATGGTTTCCTCCCACATTTAAAGGACCAATAGCTGCTCCCCAAGGTTGAGCCATGATTGACTTTGGGAAGGTGGTTACAATAGGTAGATCTTGGGTTCCAGATAATGTTAGGGCCTACCAATTAAGATGACTTGAAGATTCTTTAGGGGAAAATTTAGGGGGAGAAGAAGGTCTACTCTTTGCTTTCTTCTTAGGGGTAAAGGTAATAGGAAAATGAAAATTTTGCAATTCTTGATAAAAACCTATCAAAGATACCTTCTCTCCTCTGGAACCTAGTATAAGCATGAGTATCCAGGTTTAAGGTCCTTGTGGGCCTTGAGCTGCTCTATCCACCACTATAGCTTCTTGAGCAATGGGAAGTCCTCTCAGCCACTCCCCAATCTCTTCTTCCTCTTCAATAACAAGTTGAACTTGTTGGTATTGTTGATCACTTACTCTTAGGTTCCAAGACAAAGCGTGTAAATCAGCAATAATGTCCTCTTGAGTATCTAAAAAGTGCAATTCAGGTTGGAGGAAAAGAGGAATTTATTCTTGACCAAGTATTACATCAATAGGTAATACCATGATTCAATCTCATACGGAGACAAAATTACATACTCATGTCCCTAGCAGAGTCGCCAAAAATTTGTTAGTGAACAAATTTTTCCCTCTAAAAAATAACAAGTAAATACTCTTATACCCTGAATACAGAAGGAAAAATGTACTAACAGATGAGTGGGTTACTCACAACCATACTCTCTATTTTAAAAGGAACAGCTACCTTCTACAATGATTACTCTGTAATAACCCTTTATTTAAGAAAGAATTTATTTCAAGATACACTTTTGACCAGAAAGTATGAAAGGCTGCAATTCACATTCATTATTGATAAATGGCTAAATATTTGGGATTTTTCAAAATCTTTAAGATATCTGAGCCAACTGAATAGAATCTTAAATAGACAAATAAATTAAGAATGGTCGATTCATAGAGATATCAAATCTTTGAAAAAGATTACTGACCAAATTCTGAAATATACTTACAAACTATGATAACATACTCATTTAATTCTAACTAAAATCAAACTCATACATTTCAATAGACCAACTGATCAATGAAAATACCAAGATCTACTTATAAAACCAACTGATAATATATTAATATATTCAGAATCCATAGTTTAACCAACACTGAAATAACTTAAATAGAACAAATAATCTTGTAAAGTTTCTTTCCAGAGAACCGACCCTCACTTGGTCATTAAAAATAACATATATAGCCACACAGGGCTTGATTCAGTTTTCTAAACTAATTGTCTTAAAGATAGCAGCAACTTACGGAAATGAACTTAAAACAGAAAAACTACTTTAGCAAACTAATTGGCCGATAGGCCAATTCCAGCTCCATCAGATGCTTTGGTGGCATCTTTTGCTTTTTTCCACTCCTCAAATGCTGCAGAGAAGCTCTTCCTCAGTTCTTGATTCGGTTTGGCAACTGCTTCAAACCTCTGCAACCAAACATTCTTGAAATTCTGCATCTGTTGTGACTTTTCTTCAAAGATCTTCATTTGCTCCTAACCATAGACTACTGCTGACTCCACATGAGCTAAAATTGAATGATCATCCATTCTGATTTCTTTAGCAGCTCTCAGTTTTTCCACATTTTGATTGAAACAATCCAATACTTTAGCCATTTTACTACTAGCCTCATTTTCCATTCTAATGATTTTTCATGTATATTCATTTTGTGCATTCATAATCTCTTTTGAACTAATCTGGTTTTAAATAATCTGGGATGATTCCTCGATGGCTTGTTCATACAGTGAGCCTTCCCATTCCAAATTCATCTTAACAATAAACAAAGAATTCTCATCTATCCCTAACACTACCTTTTCAGAGAGGAACTTTTTTATACCATAAGTATAAACAAATTCCATGTTGTGTACTTCAATTTCCAATTGCACTTTTTCCTTTCTCCATAGATCCACAGTTCTTTCAATTATCTTTAATAACTGTTCAGATTATCTATCACGCTATCAAAATCACCAGCAAATTTAGTAATTTCTTTGGTTACCTTATCCATCCAGGTGATGAAAGCCTTTGAAATAGACCTGTCCTTGTGTACTTGGTCTAAGAATTTTTGATTCTCTGGAGACTTGGCATCCAGATCAAATGGGACTATTGACAGTGGTTGAGGCGCGAGATTCTGAAGTTGTTGCATGTATTTGGTCATTTCACAAAGGGTGTGCTTTAATATTATCTTGTCCTTGGCATCCTTCTGTACATGATGATTGATCTTTTTGTTTGTTGAGTTCAAAATCTTCAAGTCAGTGGCCCTGGTGGACATTCCCAGATCTATCTTTTCTACAAGAAAATCTTTCTCTGTAACTTCATCACTAGTTTTATCAGAATTTGGCTTGAATATTTCTGCCATCTAATGACTTTCTTTGGCATCCACATCAACCATTGCATCCACCTTTGTTTTCTTGACTCGCGGAGTCTTTCCAAGGTACTTGCTGACCAAATCTCCCACAGGAGCAGAGATAGGAACAATGTTCCTTTTCTTGTTGCCAGACAAATCTAGCCAGTTTGGGCTTTTTGGTGTAGAATCATTTGTGGGGGTGTTTAATATTGATAGGTCTTGTCGACCCTCTCTTGATGACTTAGTTTTTGAGGGACTAACTGAGCTCTTGTCCATTTTAAGTTTCTTTCTAGGCTGTGTCTTACTTACTTTTTCTTCGAGGTCAATTATAATGAAGGGAACCATATCTGTATTTTCCTTCCTTTTTCTCCTTTCTCTTGTGGTCCTCGCAAATTATGCAAGAATTGGATTTTCTTCATCAAGATGATCTTTTATCCCAGTTTTAGATTCACCTACAGGAAGCAATTTCTTAATTTCATTAGTAAGGGCAGAGGAAGTTACGAGTTTTGAAATTCTTGTACTTTTCATGGTTACTAAATCAGGAGTCTCTTGCTTCTTCTTCTTGTTTACTTCTTTCAACCATTTGTCTATTCTTTTGAACACCTCCTGAGAAATAGCACTCAAATCATCTACTTCTTCTCTTCCCCAATCTACTTTTCTGGCTACTGCTTCACTATTTTGTTCCACATATTCAGGCTTTCTCACATCTTCATCATCAGTACTAAGTCCTTTGATTTTAAAAGGGAGCCGCATGGTGATAATCTGGCTCAATGTAAACCTAGAATGTAACCTCCTCACAACATCGAACTCATCTATACAGTCTGCCCATAAATATTCTAAATCTGGCTGATGTAGAAAGGTGGCATCTACCTTGAAGTGATTTTCCATGAACTTCTTGCTGTCAAAATAGCTTTGACTTTGATAGGAAGGAAGATTGATAGCCTTTAGTTCCACATCAGGGGAGGACATAGCATGTGTTAACCTGAAATGATAATGTCCAATATCAATAGGGAAGAAGGAACCTACTCCTCTCTTGGGTCTAAACTTCACTCCTACCTAGAGTATTTGTCTGCATATCTCTAGCAGAATGTATTTATCCAAGCAATATCTTGGAAGCTTCATAGGTTCACCACTAAAACCTCCGACCCTCAAGTAACTAAAAGTGGGGAATTGTATAAAGAAACTGCCATAAATTTTAATCAATTCCATAGCTTCCTCAGACATCCTATAATTCTCTTTTCCTCTCAGCTCGAAAACAAGTTTGGCTAGGAATGCATCTTGTATTCTCCATTAATTCCCAAGATTTCTATTCTTCTGCAAATAAGAATGATATTCATAGATTTTCATGTCATCTCTCCATGGTTCATGAGGTGAGCCTTCCTAATTCCTGCTTATGGCTAAAACATAAAACAGATACGAAGACATATAGAAACTGGACGCCTCTGCAAACTGGGATAACTCTTCATCAAGTCTTGTTGCTATTATCTCAGCCCAGTCAACATATTTTCCCTTAGTTAGAATGGTTTGGATAAGAATATACATCTAGTCTTCCCACATAATGTCATTAGGTTTACCTCTCAATCTGTTTAACATGACTACAATGTCACCCACTTCTCTTATCAAATGATCCTTCTTAAGGGGTTTTGGTAACCTAGAACCTCCTCTTTCAGCTTTCAATAACCAATCTCTGGCTATGTTATTGCTGTAATCTTTGAAATTATGATAAAATTCCTTCTTAGCCTTTTCAAAGCCGCAATCAACATAAGTTTCTACAAAAGGGATTCTCAGAGTAGCCATAACTACTTGTCTGTTGATGGACACCAATATCTCTCCAGAAGGAAGTCAAATGCCTTTGTCAATCCTGTTGTACCTGTTTCTTCATTCCATTACCAATTCGGGGTAGGGAGTCACCTCTAGAAAACCAGCAGCTTCCAACAATCCGCTCTCCACAATCTTGGCCGATAGGGTTCCTTCTTTTGCAGCCTTCAATCTTTGAACGATCTCTGCTATACGTCTTCATTTACAAGGATTGTGTCTCTCATCTCTGGTAAGCAACTAATTATAGGAGAAAACTTGCTCTCCTTTACAAATCTGGCTTGAGAAGATGACTCACTAGGACTACTCATAGTAATCCTTAAATAAATGATTTCAAGATAAAGAGATGAAAAGACTAGAATTTCCTTTCTTTACAACATATAATTCTAAAAATAGAAAGGAGAATGAGGAAAAATACTTGAAACTCACCAGAGTCGTATGTTTTTCACTTCAAGAGAGAAACCTTCAAGGTGCTTTGGCTCTATATGTGCTTCTGACGATTGTGTGAAAGTAGAAAAAGGCAATTAGGGAAGATATAATACATACATTTAATTTGCCTTCTTTGGTAATCATGATTGCATGCCACGAATTAATGATTCTCGTTGTCATTAGCTGGCCACGTCTAATCGTATTTATTTCCTCTTCGGGCAAAATGTACTTCTACTATGCTGGCATTATTTCCCATTTTTTTAGGCTGATCTCTTAAAGGACAATGAGATCTGGCACATGTCATCAACACTTGATCATTGTCACATTTCAGATTTTGAACCTTGAACAGTGAAGGGTGAAGTTCAAAGTTCAAGATCGTATATGCCTTAGTCATATATTGATAAAACAATAAATAAGATAGACTAAGAAAGATGCATGGGGAGATATTGAATTATGAACACAAAAAGCAGAATTTCAAAGTTCAAGATCGCGAAAAACGTTGACACCAAAAAGGAATAGACGCGGGTTGAGCATGCAAAGCGACAATCGTAAATTGAAAGAGTGAACCTTGAAAAAGAACCTCAAGGTTCAAGATTTAAGATTCAATATTACATTAACACACCAACGCATGGGTTAAAGAACTTTTCTGACCGAAGGAAAAGCTTACGAGGATGTCAAATGGAAAACGGGAAATTGAACTTTGAACTGTGAAGTTCAAAGTTCAAGATTCAATAAGCACCTCAACATAATACATGACTCTTGGAAAAATTAATCATAAGGCTTTTTTGACCTGCAACACAAGGCATCAAATCAGTTAATGTATTGTATTATCATTGATGTCAACTTGATATAATCTGTATGGTCATGGACATACTACCAAAGACTTCAAAGAACCGATGAAGCAAAGGCTATGCTATCAGTAATGCATATAAGTCAAGTATTCACAAAGTGACTATATACACCGACGGAGTGCACACTCATGGTCAGAGTAAAAGAGAAAAGTCACAGTGTTACCCAATGAGAAAAGTCACAGCATTACCGATGAGAAAAGTCACACTATTGCCCGACAAGAAAAGCACAGAGTAACCTGACGGATAGAATTACAATGTTGCCTGATGGATGGAGATCCCGAAGACAACTGAAGTCACACCGAGGGAACAGTCAGTTATCACCGATGACTAACTTAAGTGTTGACCGATAGAATAGAGAGTTCATAAATGACAAAATGCTTAGCTGTCAAGAGCTATAAATAGACTTAACTAATACTTATCATTGTTTTAATCGACCAGATAAAGTCGAGGATAAGTAATGGATTTAAAGTTGCTTTGTCCAGTTGGCAAGAAGATCTCTACGAGATAAAACTAGAGTTTTGCTTTAAATCTAATTGGCGATAATTGTGGATCACGCCAAGAATCAAGAAAGCTAAGAAATGGTGAGTCATGTCTATAAAGAGACAAACCCAATTCATTACGAATTGAGTGGGGTGAAGAGAAGAAAAGAGAATAGATGCTGAAGAGATTCTAAAGGAGAAGAAAGTCTTCAATCAAACCTGGTCAACAAGTTGAGGAAAGAGCTAGATTCTGCAGACACCAACGAATAGTGAGACATCATCACAGAGAAGAACAGTGTGGAGAAAATGTATTGAATTGATTATATTGATCAGAGAGGTAATGCACTTACAATAGATCTAAAAATCTACAATTCAAGTTGTATGTGTGAACAGATCATTTAGTGTTTCAGTATAGCCATTGAAGCATCAAGTCTCTTAACTGAGTAGGATTTAAAAGTCTTTTGTAATTGAGATACATCCCAAGGAATATCAAAAATTTTGATCATAGAAAGTAGCATTGGATATGCTCGATACCGATTGACATGCCAAGTGAGTGTTTGATCAAGGATGGTAGCATTAGATGCCAGATACTAGGTGACAAACTATCTTGTAAATCCTCTAACATGGTCACACCTAATAGTGTGTTTGTAACCTTTAACAGGGTTGGCTTTTAACCGAGCTCACTTCAGAAGAATGAAAATTTGGGGTGTCAGTCCCAATGGTTTTTCCCTTAATAGGGTTTTCACGCTAAAAATCCATGTGTTAAATGTTTATTTTTCATTACTTTACTGTTTTACATTTCACATATGCAATTCTAGATTGATCGGTATACTCTAGCTATTTACTATGTTTCGATAAATGTAAGACTGCTTATCAGTAATTATACAGAAGAGACATTTACAAAGCATTTCGACAAGTAGTAAATTGTTATAAGTATTTCAAGGCATTTATCTTGTAGGACTGAGTATAACCAGAGGCTTAAAAGTGGTAATAAGTTTTAAGGGTTGATTTAAGGATTAATTTTTGAGGCTACTGATTCACCCCCCCCCCCCCCTCTNCCCCCCCCCCCCCCCCTCTCAGTTATTACTAAAAATTGGTATCAGAGCTTGTGTACTTAGAAGGAAGGTTTAAAGACCTAAGCTAAAGATCACAAGATGAACAGACAAGATGTGCCCAAGCTAAACAAAGACAATTTTGCTTCATGGCAGAGTAGAATAAGACTCCACTTATCAGGTATTGGAAATGATGTTACTCAATACTTAGAAACTAAATATGTGCTGCCCACAGGAGCACCCATAGTTGAACAAATGAGAGAGAAGCATAAACACAACTGCATGATGATAGAGCTTGCTTCCTCACTCTCTGATGCTGAATTTGAAGATGTCAAAACCTGCAAGACTGCAAAGCAGATGTGGTACAAATTGATGCTTGTACATGGTGGTGACAAGAATGTTTTGAGAGCCAAGGCAGAAAGCCTTAGAGGAAAATTTGATGATCTCAAAATGAAAGAAGGTGAAAACATCACACAGTACAACACAAGAATAAAAGAGGTAGTCAATGCTATCCGAGGAGTTGGAGGTGTACTAGAAGAAGATACAGTGGTAAGTAAAATTCTAAGAACCTTACTGCCTACTTATGCTATTAGAGTATCCTCCATACAAGAAATGAGAGCAGTAGAAAATAGCAATGTTACTCTAGACAACTTGATTGGAAGACTGATTTCATTTGAGATGATCAACTTTGATAATAGTGTCTTACCAAACATAGAGTCTGCATTCAAATCTTCTTTGAGAATTAGTAAATTAAGTCATAAACACACTATGAGAAAATATAGTGATAGTGAAAGTAAAGATGAAGATCTTGATGAAATTGAATCACTTATGGCTAGAAGAATGCAGAGAGGCAAAGGTAAATACAAAGGTAAATTACCACTTGTTTGTTTTAATTGTAAAGAGATTGGACACTTTGCTGCAAGATGTCCTAACAGAAGTAATGACAGATCATTTGAAAAGAAGTATGACAGAGGTGATTACAGAAGCAACCGACAATCAGAAAGAAGAGATACCCGAGACTACAAGGATAAAGTAAAGAAGGCCAGTTACCTAGAAAAATGCAAAGATGATGACACTGACACTGAATCTGATCAAGACATCAAGATGGTGTTTGTGGCAGTAAAAGATGATTCAAGTGATGATGAAGAAAGCTATGTAGAAACTACACTCATATCTAAAGTTAGTAAAATTGATGTCTGGATCATAGATAGTGTCTGCACTCACCATATGACCGGTGACAAGCAAAAGTTTGAGACTTTTGAATACTACAATGGTGGTTCAGTAAGAATGGGTAATGACACACCTTTTCCAATTGAAGGTAGAGGAACTATAATGTTGAATAACCTAATAAAATGTGAAAATGCTTATTGGGTAAAAGGATTGAATTATAATATATTGAGTGTTTCTCAGTTGAATAATTTAGGTCACAGAGTAGCATTAGAAAATAAGAAGGCAAAGATCTTCAATGAATCAAGAAATCTGATTGGTACCGATGAGCAGACAAAAGGTAACTTATTCTATCTAAATGATACTGACACTACTTGCTTAATTGCTAGAAATGAAGACATGTGGTTGTGGCACAAAATATTGTGTCATGTGAACTTTGACAACATGATAAAGATAAGCAAAAAGAGAAATGTAAGAGGTTTACCGATGATGGTTAAACCCAACAATATCATGTGTAAGAATTTTCAAAAAGGTAAGATGACAAAGTCTAGTTTCAAAAGCAAAACCCATACATCTGATGTCATTCTAGAATTAGTCCATACTGACCTATGTGGACCTATGAGGACAAAGAGTTATTATGGTGATCGATATTTTATTCTCTTTGTTGATGATTACTCTAGAATGATGACAGTAATGTTTCTAAAAGATAAATCTGAAGCATTCAAGATGTTTAAATGGTACAAGGCAATGGTTGAGGAACAAAGTGGTAAAGAATTAAAATGCTTAAGATCAGATAGAGGAGGGGAATTCATTTCAGATGAATTCACTAACTTTTGTAATGAACATGGAATCAAAATACAGGTCTCTGCACCGAGAACACCATAGAAAAATGGAATTGTTGAAAGGAGGAATAGATCCATAGTTGATTGTGCAAGGACACTAATGATAGAGAAAGACATCACCTAAATCTTCTAGAGGGAAGCTGTCAGTACTATTGTTTACACATTAAACATAGTAGAATTGAAGAAAGACACCAAGAAGACACCTTATGAGCTATGGTATGGATACACACCCAATGTGAGTTATTTCAAAATTTTTGGTAGTCAATGTTATATCTTAAAAGATGATAAAAATGGAAAAATTGACTCCAAGAGTGATGAAGGAGTCTTTCTAGGGTATTCCACCAAGAGCAAGGCTTATAAATGTCTCAATAAAGCCTCTAACAAAATTGTTGAAAGTGAAAATGTAAAGATAGATGAATTTGCAAAGAAGAATGAAAAGGAAAGCACAAAAGAACCAGAGGACTACAAAAGGTTTGTTTACAATGAAGAACTTGACACTCTACTTGACCAACAATGTAGAGCTCCCGAGCAACAGATCATTGCACCCAAGCATCGGGATGCAAATACCAATGATCAGGATATTGCTCAAAATGATGCACAAAGTGATGAAGAATAGACTGAAGGACAAAATGATGATCAAGATGATAGACAAAGAGTTGCACCTGTACTTGCCAGATATGTCAGAAGGAACAATCCACAGAACTAGATCATTGGAGACAAGAAGGATAGTATGAGAACCATAAGTAAGTCTCTAAATACAAGATGTCTTATTTGTGATTATGAGCCAAAATATGTCAACGCTGCACTTGATAATGATGAATGGATTAGTGCTATGAATGAAGAGATTGAACAGATAGAGAAAAACAAGACATGGACACTTGTACCAAGACTAGATGATAAGAATGTCATCGGTACAAAATGGATATTCAGGAATAAACTAAATGAGAATGCAGAAGTCACCAGAAATAAAGCAAGACTAGTATGCAAGGGGTGTGCACAAGAAGAAGGGATTGACTATGGAGAGACCTTTGCACCTGTTTCTAGGCTAGAAGGAGTGAGAATATTACTTGCTTATACTTCATGTAAAGGATTCAAGGTATATCAAATGGATGTCAAGTCTGCATTCCTAAATGGAATACTTGAAGAAGAGGTATACATTGAACAACCATAAGGGTTTTTTGATCCAGACAAGAGGGACATGGTATGTAGACTACACAAAGCCCTGTATGGATTGAAATAAGCACCCCGAGCCTGGTATGAAAGACTTCATTCCTATCTTATAATTATTGGATTTGTAAGGACTAATAATCTTTATTTGAAGGAAGATACTGATGCTAACATTTTGATTGCTAAGATATTTTTTGATGACATCATATTTGGAGGCAATGATATGCTATGCAAATCATTTGCAAATGAAATGAGCAAAGATTTTGAGATGTCTATGTTTGGAGAGATCAATTTCTTTCTTGGTCTATAGATCATGCAACAAGATGAAGGTGTTTCCATTACTCAATCCAAATACATCAAGGAAGTGTTGAAAATATTCAAGATGGAAGAGTCCAAACCAGTTGGAGCACCGATGACAACTGGATGTAAGCTAATAAAGGAGGAGAAGTCATCAGAGGTAAATCAGACTTTGTACAAATCAATGATTGGAAAACTCATGTATGTTGTACATACTAGACCAGATATTGCACATGCAGTAGGAATAGTTGCTATATTTTCTTATAATCCCAGGGAATCACATATAAATGTTGTGAAAATAATCCTAAGGTATCTGAAGAATACCGAGGAATATGGCTTATGGTATAGAAGAGAAAGAAAATTTGAACTTAAGGTCTTTACCGACGCTGATTGGGCTGGAAATATTGATGACCGAAAGAGCACAACTGGAGGAGCATTCTTTATGGGTGATAGACTTGTGGCATGGATCAGCAAGAAGCAAGGATGCATCTCTTAGTCTACTGCAGAAGCAGAGTATGTTGTTGCTACTGCAAACTGCTCAAATATTGCATTGATCAAACGGTTACTGGAAGGTATGCATATGAAAATTCTTGAGCCAGTAATGATCTATTGTGATAATACCAGTGCAATAAACATTTCCAAGAATCCAGTCATGCATGCTAAGACAAAGAATATTGCCATCAAGTATCATTATTTGAGAGAACAAGTTCAAGCAAAGGAGGTGATACTTGAGTATGTGCAATCCAAGGAACAATTAGCCGATATCTTCACCAAGCCACTACCCAAGGATGCATTTGAGTACTTGAGAAAGAGACTAGGGGTCAAACCCTTGTCTACTAGTCAGTAAAATGACTAGAAGGCTACGTCAGCCTACATATTATTCGAATATCATTCATGTTGATGCAAGCAGAAAGATGGACTTCAAATATAAAGCTATACACAACAAGGTATTTATCTACTCCGACCACTAGAGTTATTGTATCACCGATGGATAGGGAAATTCAAGGAGTATATTATGGATAGAAAGGATCCGTTTGGAATTACTGTCGAAAATATTTGTTTGGCATTGTTGTTAAAGGGAGAGATTATATCCATTATTACCTAAGGGATCCATAGGGAGAGATTATTATCACTTCAGGAAGAGATTATATCCATGAGAGAGATTATACTTCAAGAAGATCAAGGAGAGATTATATCCATCACATTATCCAGAGGGAGAGATGTAACAAGAAAGGGAGAGTACACACAAAGGAAAAGAATTGCTGACAAGAGACATCAAAAGAAAAGAGAATAGTCAAAGGGAGAGAGTTTGACATAGGAAAAGAATACATCACATCAGAGAAAGAAAGAGTCTACATCTATCCAGTGAAGGGATTGAAGACAGAAAGAAAGCTGCAAGAATCAAATCTAAGTTATATGAACTTACCGAGGACCAGACATTTGTATCGGTTATAGTACATAAGATTGGTAGTTTGATGAACTTCGAATGTTATATTTCATATTGTATCAGTAAGAATATAGTGTGATAATGTAGTGTGTTTCCATCAATGCCAAAGGGAGAGATTGATGAACTATAACTGATTGAATGTTTGAAGATGTTAATTTGATGATCATGCAAGGCATTAAATCAGTTAATGTATTGTATTATCATTGATTTCAACTTGATATAATTTGTATGGTCATGGACATACTGCCAAAGACTTCAAAGAACCGATGAATCAAAGGCTATGCTATCAGTAATGCATATAAGTCAAGTATTCACAAAGTGACTATATACATCGACAGAGTGCACACTGATGGTCAGAGTAAAAGAGCAAAGTCACAGTCTTACCCGATGAGAAATGTCACAGCATTACCGACGAGCAAAGTCACAGTATTGCTCGACGAGAAAAGCACAGAGTAACCCGACGGACAGAATTACAGTATTTCTCGATGGAAAGAGATCCCGAAGACAACTGAAGTCACACCGACGAAATAGTCAATTATCATCGATGACTAGCTGAAGTGTTGACCGACAGAACAGAGAGTTCAGAAATGACAAAATACTTAGCTGTCAAGAGCTATAAATAGACTTACAGATACTTATCATTGTTTTAATCGTCCAGATAAAGACGAGGATAAGTAATGGATTTAAAGCTTCTTTGTCTAGTTGGTAAGAAGATCTCTACGAGATAAAACTGGATTTTTTCTTTAAATCTAATTGGTGAGAATTGTGGATCACGCCAAGAAACGGTGAATCATGTCTATAAAGAGACAAACCCAATTCATTACGAATTGAGTGGGCTGAAGAGAAGAAAAGAGAATAGATGCTGAAGAGATTTTGAAGGAGAAGAAAGTCTGCATTCAGACCTTATCAACAAGTCGAGGAAAGAACTAGATTCTGCAGACACCGACGAACAGTGAGACATCATCACAGAGCAGAACAGTGTGGAGAAAAGGTATTGAATTGATTATATTGATCAGAGAGGTAATGCACTTACAATAGATCTAAAAATCTGCAATTCAAGTTGTATGTGTGAACAGATCATTTAATGTTTTAGTTTAACCATTGAAGCATCAAGTCTCTTAACCGAGTAGGACTTAAAAGTCTTTTGTAGTTGAGATACATCCCAAGGAGTATCAAAAATTTTGATCATAGAAAGTAGCATTGGATATGCCCGATACCTATTGACAGGCCAAGTGAGTGTTTGATCAAAGATGGTAGCATTAGGTCTCAGATACTAGGTGACAAACTATCTTTTAAATCCTCTAACAAGGTCACACCTAACAGTGTGTTTGTAACCTTTAACA
Source organism: Thuja plicata (assembly GCA_018584345.1). NCBI lineage: Eukaryota > Viridiplantae > Streptophyta > Pinopsida > Cupressales > Cupressaceae > Thuja > Thuja plicata. The sequence continues at coordinate 1,958,470 of MU225445.1, forward strand.
GGGTTGGCTCTTAACCGAGCTCACTTCAAAAGAGTGAAAAATTGGGGTACCGGTCCCAGTGGTTTTTCCCTTAACAGGGTTTCCACGTTAAAAATCAATGTGTTATGTGTTTATGTTTCATTACTTTACTGTTTTACATTTCACATATGCAATTCAGGATTGATTGACATACTCTAGCTATTTACTGTGTTTCGGTAAATGTAAGACTACTTATCGGTAATCATACAAAAGAGAGATTTACAAAGCATTCCAAAAAGTAGTAAATTGTTATATGTATTTCAAGGCATTCATCTTGTAGGACTGAGTATAACCAGAGGCTTAAAAGTGGTAATAAGTTTTAAGGGTTGATTTAAGGATTAATTTTTGAGGCCACTGATTCANCCCCCCCCCCCCCCCCCTCTCAGTTATTACTAACACCGTAGAGTCGCCAAAAATTTGTTAGTTAACAGATTTGTCCTCAGCCTTAATTAAATGTGATTATTTCAAGTGACTCTTTATAACCCAAATGGGAAGAAATTAATTAACAACAATTGGGATATGTCTTGATGATCATATCCCTCTACATACAGGTGCATCTCCCTCTATATTAATCTTCAATTCGCTTTTCAATAACCAAATCAAGAAAATCGCATAAATAATACTTTTAACCCTAAAGTATCAAAGGTTTAAGCATTCATACACAACCATGACATGAATCTCATAAATACCACTTAAAGTGAAAGCGTAAAGACCAAGCCAATAGACTGATCCACACGATGCACAAAGAAAGTTCTACTGAAAGATAACTTGACTTACTTCAACAATTCAAAGCAATACAGAATTATATCACAATCACAAATGAACCCCAACTGAAGTCGCATCCATGTACTCAAAATGAACGCATTCAAAGTTGTGATATATATATATATATATATATATATATATATATAATCACCAGATTAAAAATATTCTGTAAACTGCAAAATTCTTCAAGTATCTGTATAACTGTGAAAACAACTTCCTAATTAACTTCAAAACCAAATTTGGCCGACCCTTGTCGAGTCATAATAAGCCATATAAATAACCTGATAGTATAACTATTTTTTAGATAAGTTTTAAAACTAACTCTTTCGAGGAGGGAAAAGTAAAATCCAGAGTTCAACATCAACATTTAAATGCAAAGAGATGAAATAACCATAAATGGCTATTTTGAAACAATCATTACGGAACATATTCAGGCCTGCAGTGGGGTCACGACTGATGAGGGCTTGACCTGCTTCTTCCTCCATCCAAGTGATTGATTGAGAATTTTACCACTAGTTGGTGATTAGGAACCCCAATATGTGCAATTCTCTGCTTGTACACCTTATTCTCTCTTCGAACCAATACAACTTTATCATTATGCATCTTTAGATGCTCGCGACAAATAATCAGCATGGACTCTATTTTAGCCACTTGAGAGAAATCTTCAGTTGTTACTGTTTTGGTCTCTTTGATCGCATGAATCTTGTTGCTGAATTTTTGGTTCATCTCTTCTAGCTTCTACAATGTTTTTCCATCTTCTTTAAACAATTGCACCTTAATGAATCCAAGACCATCATTCATCACACTGACCAGGGAAATAAGCTCTTTCAATAGCTTAGCAGATTCTTCTATCCCCTATTTTATGACTGAATTCCTCCATTCTAGATGCTCTTGTGACACAAAGATGATTTAATCATCAAATCCCGCAACAAGTCTTTCAGAAAGAAACTACATTATGTCATATCTTTTAACCTCATACATTTGAGCCATCACGGTAATCCATTGAGTTTTCTCTTTTTCCAATTAGCTACTTTTGTATCCAAGCTATCCCTTGCGGTTGTGGCTTCTTCGTAGGTCTGGCTCCTATCATCAATGTATTTGATTCCTGTATCAACTACTGAGTCTAACCAACTAACATAGGCCTCAACAATTGATCTATTGTGTTAAATTTGCTCGCTCATTTGTTGGTTATCTGGGGACTTAGGATCAAACACTAGTGAGGGTTGCAATGTGGACATCAGATCAGGATGGTGAATGGAATGAACGTATTCTGACTTCTGGGCGAGAGCTAAATTCATTTCTCTTGTGTCCTTCTTGTCCTTCCATGTCCCTGTGATTATTTTCTTTGTTGAAGACTCTAAGTGTTTGACATCTGTGGCTCGAGTAGCTACTCCAAGGTTGACTTTTTCTATCTTAAAGTCTTCCATCACTTCATCAAAGTTCTTTTCATTTTTTGGAATGGCTATCTCTGCATACCATCGCCCAGTTTGGGTATCTGTGTCAATCATTGCTTTGGTTTTGGACTTCTTAATCTTGACTTCTTTTCCCAAACACCTTCTTACCATATCATTATCCAACAATGAGATAGGAACTATACTTCTCTTTCTGCTAATGGAAGACTGGAGCCAATTTGGTGTATCTGTAGAACTCTTAGCCTGGGGAGTTTGTAGTACAGTCAAGTCGACTAACAATGTATCATTAACAACATGCTCTTCTCTCGATTCTCCTCCTCCCAATTCAAAATTGTCCATGTTCAAAACATCCAGTGCCTGATCTTCCATAATTGTTAATTCTTCTCCAACAGAATCTAAGTCTACGATCTCCTAGTTCACTAGAGCTTTCTTCAATCTCTTACTTCTTGAACGCGTAGTTCTTAAAGGGGTAAGAACTGTGGCTCCCTAGATAGCCTCCTTCAGTGGAATTTTTCTAGAATCAGTTGTACCTGCAAGATCAATATTGACAGGGATGTTAGGATAAGTACTTTTGTCTTGTGGAAATAGGGCATCTTGGGGCTCTACATAAACTTTAGTCTCAGTAATCTTCAATTTTCCCAGTCTCTTTTCTCGCAACCATTTCTCTGTTCTCCATATCATATTAATTGTTCTATTATGAATACTATTATCCTCATTTTTGTTCCAATCTATCTCCGATATAGGTTCACTTTATACTCTATTTCTGAATTCTGAGTCTAATACTTCTTCTTCCTCCTCTTCCTCAACTCCTTTGATATCAAGGAGAATTATCACTCACAATTTGCCTCAATGTGAAGCGAGACCATAGCCTTTTATGCACTTCAAACTCATCTCCGGAGTCCTCCCAATAATCCTCCAGCTGAAAAATATGGGCAAAACCCTCTGTCATTCCAAGGTAAGATTGTGCAAAGTTTTGGTTGTCAAATGTAGGACAAGCAACATAAGTTTTGAATATTAATTATTTAACTTTTGTTGCCAAATTAAGAGCGTCTGAACTGGTCTTGCAGCAATAATGTCCAAGATCTATAGGAAAAGTTATACTTGAAAGCTTCTTCCCTTTCAAGTTTTTGTCAATGTTAGCTAATTAGATACATATCTCTATAAGTACTAAGTTGTCTAATGCATACCTAGGCAATTTCAAGTGCTTGACCCTAAATCCTCCAACCCTTACGTAAGTGAACCTTGGGAATTGTATGAAAAATATGTCATAGGTTTTTACCAACTGAACCACCTCATCGGATAATCTCTTATACAAACTTCCTTGTAACTCAAAGACTAATCATCCCAAGAACACGTCATTTACCCTGGTGAAATTCTTTGAACACCTCTGCAATTGCAGGAGAGGGTAGTAATCATAAATCTTCATTCCTGGCACCAAAGGCTCATGTGGTAAGCCAAGCCACTGCCTAGAACAAGCTAATAAATAGAAAAGAAAGGAAGGCATTTAAAAGCCTCGCATTCCCACGAAATTTGCCAATCCTTCATTTAATCTTTCTGTGATGAGCTCAACCCAGTGGAGAAACTTCCTTCCATTTGTCAATACCTGAATATAGAAAAACATCCAATCCTCCGAGTGAAAAGTATGTGAGTTTCCTTCTACTCTATTAAGCAAAATCACTAAATCTCTAATCTCTGGAATAAAATGCTCACGGATAAGGGGTTTTGGAAGCCAAGAACCACCTCTTTTGTATCTAGAAGCCAACCCCTGGCAATCACACTCCTATACTCCTGTTCTAAGAAAAATGAATAGGTTGTGCCTATGGTCCATGCCTCATGGTTCTTTATGTAGAATTCCCATAGTGGACATCACAGTCTCTCTATTTATTCTTACCAATATTTCACCAAAATTAGTGTGAATACACTTTTCATCTCTGTCAAAATGAATCATACACTCCATCACAAGTTATGGACAGGGAGTTACTGTAGGGAAAGTCACAGCCTTTATTAAACCACTCTGACTTGTCTTTCTGCAATCGAGCCTTGTTTAGGGTTTCTAAGTTTCTCTAGAATTTCTTCCACGGTTACATATAGAAGAGTTGTATCTCCCATCTCTGGAAGCGAGCTAATAAGACTAGAGGAAGGGTCTAACTTGGGTATGGGCGGTATGTTATACTTCATTTTGCCAACCATTAAAATTCTATAACAACAAAATAAAGAAATTTGAGCAAAAAATTGAGACTTACTATGCTTCAAGAGATTGCCTAAGCTAGCAAGATTAGAGTTTTAACGACTCACCAGAATTCATCAAAATTGTCAGTTTGTTGCACCACTGAAGTTACCTCCCGCGCTTTCTTGCTCTGAGGAGATGAGAAATCTTAACACGAAATGAAAAAGAAACGCAATCTTTACTATAAAAGCAGAAGATTTGCCTGGATTTTCGGCACGCTTAAGCATTCACAACTCCCCGCGTAAATTAATGATGAAATGACGTTGGGTCTGACATGTCATTAATTAGCGGTCATTTCACACCATTTGAACTCAAAGATTAATGATTAGCTTTCCCAAAAGAGAATTTTTAAAATTTGAAGCCTTCGAAATATTCTCCATCCGTACCTACTTACTTCTTTATTTGAACACTTTTAATTCCAACTTCGGATATGTAAATCTCATATTTTGAACTTTTAACTTTGAACTTGGAAGTTCAAAATCGAAAGTTCAATTTGAAGGATACAGACTCGACCAAAGACCCATCAAGGGAGACGCGACGGTTTCATTACTCAATAAGATGAACTTACTTCCGCTTGCACTTTTTAAATTTAAACATTGAACTTTGAACTTGGAAAGTTCAAAACATAAGTTCAATTTAGAAGAGAGCGCCTAAAGGATGACTGAGCCAAGGCGAAGCCGCGACAACAAAAGACACGCAAGCGGAAATTGAACACGGGATTTGAACTAAGACTTGGTTCAAACAAAAAGTTCAAATTAGAGGTTTAAACGACAAAGACATTACTCAAGGGAAAGATGCACGAAAACATATTTTTAACACCAGCACAATTAGGTGTAACAGAATGGAACCTTGGGATACATTTAAAATATCATATACAAACCTAGAAGTGCCCCACTAGATCCGCCAACATAAGTTATGGTTGAATATAATAAGTACTTTGGAATTCCATTCGAAGATGTATCTCCAAATTTAATTTCAATTTCACCAATACAAAGGGGGCACACACGTCAATTGCCCTTAAGCACTAACTATCCATAAATCACAAGGATGTGCTCTTTTTAAGGCAATAATTAACATTGGACCAAGAGAAAGGGCAAGATTAACAGTTGTTGTCTCATCACGAGTTATTTCCTTCAATAAACTTAGAATTTCACCACCATTTTCTTATGATCATTATGAAAAGATGAAGAAAAGGAAAGCAAAGGAAGAAAGACTCAAATCTTTGGAAACAAAATAATTGTATGTAATTTGGATAGTATTGAAGATAACTTTTCTATTAAAATTTTTGATTTATTAAAATAAATGTCTCATTCATTATGAATTCCTTTTGTTCATTTGAATGAATATGACAAGCATCATGATTTACAAAGCATAAATTAGAAAAATATGATTAATTTATACTTTACATGTCATGTTGCAAACTACTAGCATCGATATCTTATATGCATCTATATAAAAAACATTGAAAGATCTCAATCTTAAGGTGCCTATCTATTCTCAATAGCAACTTAAATATGAGCACCTCAAGATTGATATTTCTCGATGTTTTTAGATAGATGTATATAAGATACATATGTTAGTCAATATGAAAACATAAAAATAATTAGTTAAATTAATTAAAAATAAAATTGAATAAATACAATATTATCCTACTCGCTAAAAATTTAAAATTCTACTTACAACACTTTCATTTCTTTAAATATAGACTTTTTTATTAAGCTCTTTAATATAAAATTATGACTAACTTTTTCTAAAAGCAAGGTAATTAAACTTATTAAAAATATTAACCTTATCATTTTAATATTTAATAATCTTTTAATTTTGACGCGAGAGGGGGAGGTTATGGGATAGGTAGAAATCTTTATTTCAAAGGGTTTACAAATCGGCGCTATTTAAATAATTTATTTAAAATGAAGGTAAGGGATTATTAATTATTGAAAGGAATTTCCATTTAACCCGGTTGTCATGTTAATACTCTACCACTTGCCTGGTTGAAGTGGTAAGAAAATTGCTAAAGATTTTACTGCACTTTAAATTTAGCATTGGCAATCCCAATGGCAAACCATGATCAGCTTGTAGAGTTAATAATATATGATGTCACTGGACGGTTGTTATATTTAAATTATATATATATAGATTTGTGATTTTTTTTAAATATAAGTTTTCTACTTTAATCAAACAGAAAAATGACATTTTTCAATTATTTAAAATAAAAATTAAATATAAATTATAGATTTTTTTGTCAAAAGATACTGGTTAAACAAATTAAAAATAGAATTGAATGAATGTAATATTTCTAATAGATTTAAATGAGCCTTTCAAAGAATACAACTTCATTTTTTTTTTGAAGTGAACAGTCAGAACTTAGCTGCAAATGCGCTTCCAAACATGAATTTAATCATAGCGAGTAGATTTCCTCAATTCATGATAAATTTTGTATGCTGCTTCTGATTGTGTGAGTATTTTTGCAATAACCTTTTCCTTCTTTTTAGAGAGCTTAGATTTGTAACTTATTTCATTTTCTCTTTGTACTCTCTTTCATCTTGATAATGGATCACAGAGTGTGATCGAATACAAAAGCAACATGCAAAAATGAATTTAATTCTTCAACATGGATCTAATAAGGTTAATTTAGCTAATAAAAATTCCAACTATATACCACAATAATCAAATCATATGTCCACAAACAAAAAAATCTTTATCTCCATCTCTAAATTGTGGAACATCTATTTGAAGCTTTTACTTAGAAGTGTGGGGTAATATTTCGGTGAAAGGCAGCACCCATTGCAAGCCATGATGATAATTTTTCGCGAGATCATCCCACCCACATTTCTAAATTTGAAATGAAATAAAATTGTATGAGGTGGTAGTTTTGACACAAATAATAGAAGCACTACCATGCCATGAAAGTAAAGGGCTTACGTATCTGGTTGAGCCTCAGGCTTCATAAAAATTATTGTTCTAAATTATTATTTACAACCAACAATTCAGAGACCGCAACATAGCGCTTCTAGGTAAGTTGTGTCAGCGGCTTCAAATCACATGTGAACAAGCAAAATACTAATTTCGGTATAAAAAAATTGTTAAAAAAGAAGAGTCCCTAAAGCAACTTTCCTAGCCATGCACTGCCATGTTCATTTATGGGTGATTGGTAATAGATAATTTCAACCTTGAGCAGATGTTGGCTGATTGCCACTAGGGAAGGAATTAGCCACCACATTGTTATCCAAATTTGAAACGTCTGCATCATTTCCATGTTGTACAAACTCAGTAGGTGACATGTGCCTTCCGTGGCAGGCACACACAATTCTAACTTGACTTTTATTATACCTGTACATCACACCAGAAATGGTCTTTCCATTTGAACCTGTCCCAGTCGTAGATACCCATGGCAAATCGGGTGAATTACCAGTACCACCAAATTTCAGTCCTGGAGCTATCCCTGGCCTTAAATTCCAAACTTCTTGAGAAAGACCATCTGCCATTGGATGATGGTTAGTATGTTCCTTAGACCAAGCAACTTCGTGCTTTGCATTATCATCTCCAGCCTTTGACGATAAGGATGTTCCTCTATCTGAACATGTTCTTTCAGGTTGTCTTTCATCTTTCATTAATGGATTTGCTGACTCTGGCTTTTGGTTGTCCTGGAGTGTTCTTTCACCAGTTGCTGATATTACACCTAAAGAAACCTGAGATGGCTGAACTGCAGATACAAAAAAAAAACTGAGGGTCAGAGGAATGGCTTTTGACCGAGGGATATGTGGTCAAGGAAGAGGTCACAAGCAAAATTCTACTGTAAATTAATTAACCAGTGAAGGATTTACAACATATTAAGGTGTTCCAGCTAAAATGCTTAGGAAAATGTAATCACCAAAGTCATTTATGATATCTACTCTTGCAATAACTGTCAAATGGATGCAAAAAAAAGTACCGGTGTCTTTCATGCAAGCTGAAACTTCAAAACAAAATGAACTTGATGCAAACCAGAATCATGAAAACTAAATAAAAGTTTTTCTTTCTTAAGACAGTGCAATCAAATAGCAGAGAAAAATTATTAATTTATAACGTCAATGAAATGCAGATTTCGAAATTAAAGCAAATAACTACATTAAGCTAGTCATACGGTTGCATATCGCAAATGTTGTCAAGAAGGATCAGCAGTGCTGCAGTCATAATTTTAGATTAGAAGATGCTGACATCCGGGTGGAAATAAGACAATAATTATCAAATTTTAAAAACATTTGCTCCCTACATTATGCTCTTACAAAAACAGTGCAAAAATGACATTCATCATCATGCACTTAACATGTTATATTTATGTTTTAGCCTGTAGCCCTTAATCTTCGTGTTATTATTCAAATAATCTCTAGTCTACCTAGGATTAATGAAGGGTTAAGTCTTTGAATTTGTATATTTCCTTATCCTGAAGATATAGCACGAGGGAAAACCAAAAAAGTCTCTCTTTCAATTTTATTAAACAGAGAACCACATTCGGATTTTCAGTTGCATGTTAATTTCTGCTATTCAATACTTTATGCATTATCTTTCTATGAATGGTATCAGGGCCTTGGTTATCACTACCACTGCTAAAAATGACTGAGGAAATTATCCAAAAGGCAACTTCAAATTTTCTGAATAATGAGTTGGTGAGATTCACAGAATTCAAAGAAAGTATCAAGAAGGAAGTATCTCTTCTGGGAAAAAGGCCAGTGGATACAGAGTTTGAAGAAGATGAGATTAACCCATGGGGTGACCCTAAGGCAAGAAGCCAACAAAAAATTTCTTTTGAATTGCAGATGTAGATCCCAGAATATGACTTTTTAAATACAAGTACAGATGGCTAAACAAAATCCTATTAACATTCAAGGTGGGCAAAATTTATGACACAATGGAGAAATTATTTGTGGCTTTGTAGCAATTGGATGGGGTAAGCCATACATGGGGAGCCAGATGGCTATCTTGAATCACTAGGGGGAGCTTTGCCCAATTTTTAAAGGCTTTGATTCAATGAGTGGATCAAACTTGGGATAAGTCACACTGTACCCAACTCATGCATATCAGATATAACTTTGGAAAAGTATATAAAGAAAATCAAACTTTCGGTGTTAAAGACCAAAACCAAACTCCCAGAAGATATGGCATTAAATGTCTTCATCCTCAACTTATGGTCAGAAATTTGAAGATAAGGTCTATTTAATAACAAACTCCTGAAGATGTTATCTCTATAACTAGAAACCAAATATGCATGCAGAAGCTATTAGAAGGCATTTTTTAAGTTTCGGGAAAGAAACGAAATACATTTGATAGGAAGAATGAGGGGAGTGACCCGACTTTTTGTTTGGATGGTCATACCGTTAAATGCTATCTTTTCATGCATTTTGAATTGTTACACTAGATGTAATACCGCCAGTGAGCTAATCTTGTTATTTGTTGATACTTACCCCACTGAATAAGTGGTAATGTTGTAATCGCTCACCACTTGATAAGTGGAAGAAGCTTGTTTTTACATTTTAATATTGTGTAAGCTTTCCAACTAGATAAGTGGATGTGCCCATAAGCTTTCCCACTGAAAAGTGGAAGTGCCATTGTAATTCCCACTGAGAAAAGGAAGTTTACTTCTTTCAGTATTGCACACGCATCCAACTGAATAAGTGGTATTCACTAGCTTGATGTATAATACTTTCCTCTCGATAGTTAGTTTTCAGTTAATTGTGCTCCTGAACACCATATGCTCCCACCTTGCCCTTTTGCGAGATCTGGTTGATCAAAAAGTGGAATGGAAGTTGCATTGCATCTCACTTTTGGTTGATGTAATTTTCATAAAAATCTAGGGTGGTTATTACAAAGTTGTAGATGGCCTAAGAATGTTTTCAATGACACCATGAGCAAAAGAAAAAAGACATGAATGAAACACAACAGAAAATGGATGAGCAAACAAATATATGCTTGAATGCTTGCCCCACAAATAACAAAAAATTTAAAATCTTTTGTTTTAGACAAGTTCTACAAGTGCGTATGGGGTAAAGTACTAGGGAGGAAAAAGAAGTATTATCTTGAAGAGTTCAACCCCATGTGTGATCATCAATAAAAAACATATATAACAGCTAATATTTTGTATAGAGCCAAAATTCTTATTGCTCAATTAAGAACCAACTCTCGTTAACTTTGATGTATAACGGGAAGGTGGAAAAGACCTAAAGCATGGGAAGAAAGGATGTGTATTTTTTTGCAATACCAGGGCAGTGGAATCAGAAAAAAGCTTTATTATGGAGTGTTATGCCTTCAAGGGCATCTAAGACAAGCATGCCAATACAATGACAGTTGTTTCTTGGCATAGTTTATTCAGTGAACAGACCATTGAGAAGATTGGGATACTTATTCATCTCCTTGAATAGGAAAAGGATTGAAATTTCAAATGCAAAAGACCAAAATGACAAGGCTGGCTATCCCATAGGCCATTTTTAGCCTCATGGACATTAAAAAGCTCTGTCTATCAGCTATATATCTATTGTCACATCACATAGCTCAAATTGAGAGTGGAGATCTTAAGCATGCTTCTAGTGAAACAGAAAATCTGGAAGCCAATGCGTGCGAGTATAATAAGTATTTAGCCATAGGTCATTCCATGCATGAGCATCATTCCATGCATGAGCATGAAATGGCCAAAATTATGATTATGTTACTAGGACCCTCTAAAGGGTTGCACTGTGATGTTAGGATACCTTGGCAGGTCATACACATGGATGGGAATATTCAATAAATGGTTCACTACAAAGGTTGGGAAGTTTCTCTATGTGTAAGTACCTAGAAGCACACGCCTGAAATAGTGGTATGGGATCGACTTGTTTGATCCCTTGTATGAAGAGTTATGCATGGATTACCATAGCATTTGTTTGATTAGTTGGCATCCTTGGAAAAATAGTGCAGATCTGAATATCAAAGGTTGATCCAGTGGACAGCAGAAAACATTACAAGACTTCAACAATTTGACAAAATCTGGATTCACATTGTTGAGACTTTCATCAAAGGCATCATTGCTATCTACAAATTGCCATTTGTTGTTTCAATATATAGTTCTGTGGATAAGGCTCTATATAAATTCCTAACAACAATTCGGCACAGAATTATGAAGCAGCTTTTGCTTTGAGTTAAGATGTTAAATGATAAATGTGTCGAGGCCCTCAAAATGGAGTAGTCCCCACCATGCATCAAGGCACATGGTTGGCCAGTGGTTTATTTGTCATTACAAGATTGGTTAAGCCCAAGCATGGATTATTGGATATCAGCAACTCCAAGTAGGAAGTTAGGTTGAGGTACAATCAAGGCCTGAATGGTTACAATTACCACATCTCATGTGGCATAACCCAACACGGCATGTCACACAGGGCACAAAGGAGGAAGCATTGATAATGAAGATCACACGGGAATGACTTTTAGTGATGGATGAGTTGGTCATGCATGACTTAAGATCGGTAAGCTACAAGATAGGACACCAGTACTTTAATCTAATGTATTAACTTCCAAAATGGAATATGCACACAATGATGGGGATAAACAATGCTTTAACATGCAAGCACATCCCCCCTCAAATCAATTGAATCAGAGGTTTAAGTAATAGAAGACCAGCAGTAACTCGTACTAAGGTGGCTTGGATAGTTTGTTTAGGAGGATGAGTGAGAAAGGTTGATCAGTTGCATGTTTGATAATATTTTAGATGAATATAGAGAATTATTTAATTGACAAATAGATGGGAAAGCAAAAATGGCCAGAATTGCACATGAGGAGAAAGATAGGAATGGATTCTTGCAGAACATTGTGGTAAACTATGAGCCCATGTTTGCCACAATGAAGCCTTTGACTGGGAATGATGATGTATCACAAAACTAGAATGCAAATGCAAAGCCAAGAATGTCTTGGATGATGATTTTAAAAATTCCAATTATTTGCAGTCACTCTAAATGACCAGGCATAGGATTGGTACTCCTCATACGAACCCACTAGCACAAAGGCGCATATTGCAGACATTAACTGATTAAGGTCAAGTTCCTTGAAAATATTGACTACCCCAGATCGGTGGATAGGAAAATCATGAACTTGAAGGAGATCAAGCAATTGCTATGGGCTGGAGTGAAAAAGTATGATTAGTGTTTGAAGGAAATTAAGCAATTGCTATGGGCCAGAGTGAGAAAGTATGATTAGTGTTTCAAGGAGCTACTGCCTAAAATCACCCCAAAGTTTGATCCAATAACACATAGCAAATGGAATATTGGTGGACTTACACCTCACATGCACCATGTGGTGGAACCCATGTCGACAAAGTAATTTGTATCCATTCTTGTTCAGGGAAGTACCTATTTACGTATACTTACTTGTCTTTTATAGATTCTATTGTTTACCGTCTTTCTCTTATCGAAGTATTATCATTCACTTTCATATGTCTTGTGGTTTAATATTTTGAAATTCTCTTTATCCTTGAATCATTTTCTTAAGACTCTTTTTCAATAAAGAAATTTAAGCACCTGATCTTGTGACTTTCTCTCCTTAAAGACATGTATCAGTTAGTATTGAAAAATGCTTTTGAAGTCCTATATGATGCTTTCATCTAAATCCTAATGTAATTACATGGAATTCTGCATATTTTACCATTACATTACAAATCTCTAAATCCATATTGGTGATAGAAACAAAGAGAAAATATTTTATGTGGAGAATTATACATTTGACTTAATGATGTTCTTCAATGACTTAAATAGCAATCTATTAATGTTTTTGAAGAGGTTAATCTTGGTTTGATTTAACTTTCATGGATTTGAATGCTTACCATTTTCAATGGAAAGATGATGTTATTATTTATGATCATGGTCTAAAAGGTTGAAAATTGTTATAGTTTGATTGATAACTATGATGACAAATGATGTTTTCCTTTTCATGCATGCGAATAAATATATTATGCCCTAATTCTTGTAAAATGACTAGGGTTATCGTTATTGTGTAAACGAAATATAAGAAAGATGGTTGATGGATATAAAATGTCCCCTAGAAAATATGTTATGCTTTGCGAATACAAAAGGGAATTTGAATAAATTCATAAGGGAACATATTATTGAAAATGGGTATATTAATGCATGCTTACCCATGAAAATGTGCACGTTATTATATCCATCTAGATGTTTTGTGGTATTAATATACACTTATGATTTCTTTTATAAAATCATCATGACAAAAGTTATATTGTTACTATGCTTACTTAATATGTAGTTTTCACGCCATTTGTTATTAAAAAAAAAAAAGGATAAAATTTAAATGGTATAAGATTTCTATTATTATTATTATTATTATTAAAACAAAACAAAGTCTTTATCGAAATGAAAAGCAGTTAGCACAAACAAAGACTAACTAATATTATAAAGCCTTGTATAGTTATATAAAGGATTATGTTGTTAATTTAGTTGATTTCAATTCCTTTATAATTAATTAATATTAATATTTGAAACTTAACTCCTATCTATTGATTTTATCTTTAAAACTAATACTATAGATAGTTTAAAAATTATAATTATACTTTGATCAATATTTTAATAATTAAATAGCATGATTATTAATATTCATTGTTTATATTGTGTAAAGATGGCGAACATAGTTGGGTCAAATGATATATATTTCGCAATGTTGAGACAGAGATTGCGCAGCCAGTGATATTTGATACAGTCAGAAAAAAATAATATCCACGCAATCAGCATTCTCTAAGGACAGATTTGACAATTCATCCCTTCAGAGGGTAACCGTATATGAACTAAGAAAGCTAATAGACAAAAAAGATATATACAAGAAGTGATAGGATATCTTTTGCAGTCTGCTGTTAACAGATAACGACCAGCCCCCAGGATTTATATCCAACATTAGTAACTGTATTTGAAGCGGCTGGTGGGAGGCGTTTTCTACTTGCAATACAAAGTCAGCTTCCAGTGTGTCATGCAAGGAGGGTAAATGACCACATGTCTTACCATATGTTGGATCGATTCATCATATACAATGCAGATTTGATATATAAAACAATCACAAGCATTCCCAGCCTATCGAATATATACGATTGGGATATCGTTTAATTATACAGTGCAACACGAAGATAGACACATTCTAATCAATAAACTCAGACTGGGAAACACTGCAAACCGATATCATACTGGTCGCCATCTCCAGCAGCAAAACACGGCAGGCTCTGCACATTCCATCAGCATGATCACCACCTCCATCAGCACTAGCAAGGGCGCAGAGGGATGATAGGCACTAATCTACAGAGGCGAAAGACATTAAAACTGCAATAAAGAAATGACAAGCCTGCTAACTCATCGATGACTCATCAGATGAGTTAGCAGACTGATCCATCAAAACTTCTTCCCGCCGACTTCTATCATTTCTAAACACCAGCAGAGGTCGATGAAGGCAACAATCATCAAACATATCTTCAGAACTATGTCTCCATACAGCAAGGAGGAGCCCAGTGCAGCCACGAGGAGGTTTTTAAACAAAATCAAGCAGTTAGGAGGTTTCAGAAGTTATCCAACCGAATGGTTGGCTGTTATGGTTCATCATAAAGGTGTATTTGTTATCCAGACTATTGTAATAGTTAGAAATAGGTTAGTTTATAGTGAAAGGGTGTGATGATCCAGTGTACCCTTTCAATTTCATATTTATATTCATTCAAAAAATCTACAAAAGAGACATAATAACATTGAACAATACATGATGACACGATGATTGATGATGGATTCTTGGGAAATGATGAAGTAAAAGATAGTTGATTTCAGACATTGTATGCAAGGATCTGATATACACTTTCTTATCAAGCAGAGATAAGTCTGTATTTATTTCAATTTTGCAATCATTTTTGTTCTTTCTTTACAATCAAGTCCTTTAGATAAACCAATTGACATTCCTTAAAGTAATAGTTTTGATTTGCGTATATTTCAATTTAAGTTTATATTCTGTACATTCAATTGTTTCTTTCTCATTTTCGCATGGTTAAAATCTTATTGATTAAAGTATTGATCAATTAGTCCGTCATCTGAGGAATAGTATTAAATTGAAGTATTTTTAAACTTTTTTAGTTATATGTGCATATCATAATGCCTTTAAGGTGATAAGTTTTTGTTTTCAAAGCCGTCTCTGAAGTTGAACGTAGGATTGAAGAATTATCGACTCTATTGCCCATTATTGAAATAAAGCACTGGTCTCTCTCGTTAATTGAGTTTGGTATAAGGTTTCATTGTTTCAAGTTTTGAATTACTCTTTTACTTCATCTAATCCAGTTCATATCTCAATCATATTAAGCAATATTAAATACATTATATTTCAATAACACATATATTTTCAGTTTTTGTGATCTTATTAACACAATAAAAAGCAGGAGTTGAAGTTATCAGTTATCCGCTATAGGAAACCTCTAGAAGACTTTGAAGACAAATTTAAAGTACAGGCCCACCAGCCTTGGTTCTGTGGAGCTAGAATTGTAGGAGGTTGTTGAAACCTCGTTCGTTGGCAAATCGATTGTATCTATCTTCATTGGATAAGCGAAATGCATAGGAAGTCCAATCTGTCGATTTGAGCACCAACACCATGAATTAGTTCAAAATGCACCGTGGATAATTAGAAGGATGTGCTAGAATAAGCTTTGCATTTGGAGGCTTTAAGAGAGCCACCAATATTTGGGTCAACCGTGCACTTGGGGAAGAAGATGAGTTAGATGGTTGCACATGTAAGAAAGATTGCAAGTTCCTATGAGACCAAACACAAGTTATAGTGCATGGATTCTCTTGGTGAGGCGCACCATAGCAACTAACTCTAGAGATGAGAGCTCAAGTAATGAGTGTAGTTCCCCTTCCTTCACCTCCACACATTCCTAGTTGCACCATTTGTCATAAGTTTATTGGCATTACTGTCTACTACTAGTGTGCATTATGTAGCAACCTAATACATGATACTACCACTTGCAAGGTTGTGCAAACAATGTACAATACTAAGAGAAAGGAAGTCCTCAACATGGTCACCCAAGCTTAGTTGCAACAACAACAACCTATATCATACTGCCAAGGATGTGGTGGAGGAGGTCAAGGACATAGAGGCAAGCACAAGAAGGATCGAAGATTTACTATTATAGTTGTGAGCCTAGTCCTACCGCACACTAATGCCCAAAATAAGCAAGGCGTGGATATTGGAATGAAAACCATAAGAAAAGAGAAAGCAAGTCCTCAACATGGTCACCCAAGCAAGGTCGCAACCACAACCACCTATATCATACTCGCAAGGATGTAGTGGAGGAGGTCAAGGGCATAGAGGCAAGCACAACAAGGATAGAAGCTTTACTATTATAGTTGTGAACCTGGTCTTACCGCACACTAATGCCCATAATAAGCAAGTTGTGGATATTGGAATTGCTCTAGTAATGGGGCGTAGATAGCTAAAACATATACTAGTTATATATAATATTTTCAATTAGTCAGCGAGTGTAGTTATGACTTGTCAATTGATTGAAGTAATTTGGGTGGTTGCCAGTGGTTGGAATTCCTTGGCAACCTTGAGAAAGTCTATAGACTTGTTCTATAGTCCAAAAAAGGGGCCATGTTGTAGGAACATCATTCCCTTCCCCATTTTCTTATAAGAGCATTGAAGCATTGAATGAAATAAGAGCAACTATTATATCTTCTAAATTACTATGTTATTCTCATGTGAATCAACAATGTACATATAATTCATTTTACTATGCATTAGTAATTATATATTTATAGAGGAAAGTGTGGGAGGAATGGCAGAGAGAAGGTTAGGAAGAGCTCTGCTTCAGGGGAATGGCAGAAAAGGGAGTGGCAGGGAACTTGCTTACAAAGACTAGGGTGGGGGGCCCTTTAAGAACGCAGGCAAGATGTCAAGCTGTAGTCGATATCGACTCGAGCACCACCATACAGGGCATCCGTCTCAAGGTGTGGGTTGGAAGTGGTAGTCGGAGAATATCTTTTGACTGAGGAACTTTTCCGGAAGAAGTTTCGCAGCTGGAAGGAGTGGGGGAAAGGACCAGGATCTGAAACACCCAAGGGGGCAATAGAAAAGCGGAGTCAGAAATGGTCTCAACGATCTGACGCTCGAGGGAATAAACCCTAATTTAATCCCAATTTTTCCTACCACAAACGAGGGAAGGTCGTTCAATCCCCCATTGCCAAAGAAAGCATGGTCTCAAATGCATTGGAACATTCATAACCAGCGGCAAAGTAGCTGGCGAGGCAACTTCACATCGATTTTCAAAAATGTTGCCTGGAGAATCCCCCTGAATCATCAACAAGACTTGAGATTCACTCAAATGGAAAGAGAGGGTAGAGGACATAGGGCAAAAGAAAGGGGCAAATCCAGAACAGGGAATGGACCCTTTGTCAGCAGATCGGATGGCCAATGAAGATGCAGGGATAGAGGAGGAATCCCCAAGGGCTTCAGAGAAAGTACGGCAAAGTCACCTTCCAAAGGGTCCAGCAATGAACATCACTTTATCAAAGGAAATTGTGGATGGCAAGAATCGTTTTCTTCAACAACAAGCAATCATCTGTAAGTTCTGGGAAACTAATATCTCTCTTTCAAATTTAAGAAATGGGTTTTTCAAAATTGGAAGGACATTCTTCAGATTGAACCTATAGATGAGGATTTGGGGTTTTTTGTAGTTATTTTCAATTCTAAGGAATCTAGGGATACAACCTTCAAACAGAAAGGATGGTTTATAGGAAACATAGGCTTACATATACAAATCTGGAGACCCAACTTCGACAGCAAAAAACATTTAATCAAATTCATACCAATGAGGATTTCTCTGATTAATCTTCCCATTGAATATAGAGGCAGACATTTTAGAAATCTTTGGGAACAAATTAGGCATATACCTGATCCATGCTATAACAAACCGGTCTACAAGTCTGAAGATTTGCCTGCTAATAAATACGGAGAAAGAACTACCGAATTCAATCAAAATCATCTCTAAGCTTGGTGCATGGGTTCAAAATATCATCTATGACTATTTAAATCCGGAGTATAAACCAGTTAGTAGGGTTACAACTAGACTCTCCCAAATGGAGTTCAGTTATGAAGACTCTAAATTGGACCCGTGTTGTATAAATAGGGGATACAACTCAGAAGTTCAAAAGCGAGAAGTTATCAAGGACCAAACTGAGATATACACGTTATTCCCAAAACTAGACACAAAAGTAGCCCCAATACTGGATCCAATCCAAGCAGGTCGGGATCCAGAATATAATGTCCCCAATTTAGCAAGTTCCAGGAATATGCAAAGGTTAGCTCCTCATCGCGAGCTTCGTGAGCTAACGCCTTGATTTGAGGGTCTTAGTTAGTCGACTTACTATTTTTAGTAAGTCAGTGATGGCAGTTTCCATTCCTGGCAGGCACATGGGCACTATATTCAGTCGGTGATAATATTGGTACTTTCAGTGGTATATAGAGTTTTAAGTTAAAATTTGCTTTTGGGCACCTAGTGGAGGTATTAATCATTAATCCACATGGAATATAATCCTAAGTAGCAATGCTTTTAAGTGAAAGGTGTGTTGAAGAAGCCTTTTAAGTGAAAAGTGTCTTCATGAAGCTTTTAGTTTTGGAGTTATTTATTATTAATTCAAAGTTATTAAATGAAGGCTTCTAATTGAAAAGTGTATTGATGAAGGCCCTTTAGTGAAAAGTGTGTGAAAGAAGCTATTTGCCTTTGGTGTTTTGAAGAAATCTTTTATTATTATGAAAGCAATACTTGTGCAAAAAAGCAATTGATTCTATTGTGCATTTGATAATTGTGAAATTGTGAGAAGTTTTGTGACAAGGGTTTGCAGAAGGAAGGGCTTAAGAAATCGGGAATTTCTTCAACTATTGTGCACTCTGAATTGGTTGAAACTATACCAATGAATTGTGCTTGGAAGGTGGTTCATTCCAAAGCCATCATTGTGCTCAAACTGTGATTGAATCGTGAGTAGAAGGCAGCGTTTGGTATCAGATATTAATTTGCAGAGATTGGAATCAAACTACAATTTGCAGATTGCATGATTATTAGAGGGCTGTGATTGTGTATGTAAGCTACTGCTGCTAGAATTAGAGGGACGGCAGCCATATCTCAGTTTGCACTTGATTAAAGGGCCCAATTTTGGAGTCTTCTTGCAACGTTGGCCACATAGCAACAGGGGCTGGAGTTTGATTGTAATGTCCCCTTCTTAGCAGACATGAATTGTGGATGATTAGCCTATTATTTTGACCTTCGTAGGCTAATGAGATTGGATAGAGGGTCCTTTGAGGGATGCATCTTCTTCAGTGGTCAAAGTTTTGTAGATTTGGCTTTCGTTTGAGGTCTCCAGGACTCTGTATGCAGTACTTACTATTTATAGTAAGTCGGAGATGTTAGAGATGGAACCCTGCTATTTTTAGTAAAGGGGTATGGTCGTATGCAGATTCATTATGTCAGCTCCCAGTTCAGACATCGTGCAAAAATGATGAGTAATAATGGAGATATTAATATTTATTTGGCTAAAATAAATATTAATAGTTTGAGCTTATATTATAAAGTTATAATATAATTTTATATTATAACTTAAGTGACTTAATGTTGAGGGTCTATTTCTCATCGAATGGGGCCAACTGACTGAATTAATTGAAGGAGAAAAATTAAATGTATTTTCCTAAGTCTAAAATCATTAAATGTTTTAATGATTTATTTTTAAATGATTTTATGAGGAAAATCGCAGCTCTCTAGAAGAATTTAATTTAGGGTTTGAAAGGCATATTTATGCTTGGAAAAGAAGGAAGAAAGGATCCATTGTTATTTGCTATCATTTTGAAAACAGGTTTTTGTGCTCTGTGAAGGGTTTCAGCCATTGCCATTGAAAAACGTAGTTCCTTCTATGGGTCTCCATTTGAGCTGGTGCAATATCCAGTGAATTTGGGAAATTAGAGAGTTTCATTCAGGAACTCTATTGTGCTTCAGCAAAGGTTTTATTTAGCAGTCAGTTGGAGATAGAAAAAGATTTATTGCAACTGCTACAGTGCATGAACAGTGTCGCGCTACAATAACATGAACAGTGTCGCGCTACAATAACGTGAATAGTGATGCGCTACAGTATTTTGCTACAGTACCACCGTGAACAGTACCCGCGCTACAATAATAAAGGCAATAAGATTCATGCTTCCAAAATCAGAAGTCTTGCAGGTCACAACACAATAATCAGGTTTTTTTTATCATTTGTTTACTTGCTTTGTAAGGAAGATTCAATCCAGACTTGCACACTT
>MU225445.1:1983334-2022265 GCA_018584345.1 Thuja plicata
CAGCCATTGCCATTGAAGAACGTAGTTCCTTCTATGGGTCTCCATTTGAGCTGGTGCAATATCCAGTGAATTTGGGAAATTAGAGAGTTTCATCCAGGAACTCTATTGTGCTTCAGCAGAGGTTTTACTTAGCAGTCAGTTGGAGATAGAAAAAGATTTATTGCAGCTGCTACAGTGCATGAACAGTGTTGCGCTACAGTAACATGAACAGTGCCGCGCTACAGTAACGTGAATAGTGACACGCTACAGTATTTTGCTACAGTACCCGCGCTACAGTAATAAAGGCAATAAGATTCATTCTTCCAAAATCAGAAGTCTTGCAGGTCACAGCACAATAATCAGGTTTTTTTTATCATTTGTTTACTTGCTTTGTAAGGAAGATTCAATCCAGACTTGCACACTTCATTGCAAAAATTGTTATCTTGACAGACATTCAATATTGAAGTCTAATTTTGCAATTATCTCATTCAAGCATATTGTATAAGAATAACTATTTGTTTAATGTCAAAGAATTCTCCAAAAACTACAAAAAATCAGAATATTACAAAAACACAAAACATTCAAACATCAACAAAATCAGCAGTGAACAGAAGAGACTAGTGGATTCAGAGAGTTTGAACCATTGGGGTTCTTACATTGGTATCAGAGCTTGCCTGCAAAGTGTTTGACAAATTGTCAAATATCCAGAATTAAACCACAGTTCAGCGTTTGTCAAAGTTAGAGCCACAAGGGGTTCTTACATTGATCTACATCCTTGGAGTCTTGCGTTCATAGGGAAGATAGCCACAGGTCTGGAGAAAGAAACGGAAGTCTCCTAGAGGCTGCAGTTTATATTCTAGATGCAGCGTTTGTATTTGTGGAGGCACGTTTTGCTAAGAGTGTCTCCATTTGGGGCTTATATGTTGTGGTGACATTTTTATAATCATCTTCACGGGGTGCAATGTCATTCCAAATGTCTATGACTGCATACAAATCAATTACAGGTTCCTTGGATTATATTTAATATTTGTTGATGCATGTCGATTTGGCATTGTGAATATTTACATCTTATGATTTAGTGAATAAAGAAAGTGTGTTTAAAAGTGCAATTGCATTTGAAGTTTCATGCTCTTAATTTTTTTATTTCAAAAAGATCAAAAGAATATATTTCAAGAAACCGAAAAGTGTTTAAACATTGCAAAAACCAAACAAGAATCAAAGCTTGCGTGCAAAGTGTTTGACAAATTGTCAAACATCCGAAATTAAGTCACAGTTCAGTGTTTGTCACAATTAAAGCCACAAGGGGTTCTTACAGTGGTATCAGAGCGGTTCCCTACCATCTTGTTGGGGTGGAAATCATTGAGCTCACACATTTGTTTTGAGTGACCAGCACTCTTGCAATTGTTCCAGTTATGGAAAAATCCAGGGAATCAATTAAACAGGGAAACCAGTTGAACAATATGACTAATCTCAGAAAGCAAACAAATACCATGATGAAAGAAATGGAGAAATTGAAGCAAACTCAAGAAAGGCTAAATGTGAAACTCTCAGATCCGGCAATTGTTGATAAGGCAACAAATTTTTTGGTTTCCTTTTTCAATAAGCCCTCTTCACGAAAAAGACAGGAGGAGAGGCGCGAGATCTTTACAGGTGAGGCATCCAGAAATCTTCATGATGAATTTTCAGCAGCTAATGATCATTGTGGAGATGATCCTGTACTTAGTGGGTCAACCACTAGTCCTATTTGCGCACATGATGTTAGAGACTCTTTACAAGGACATGTGGATGTGACTAACTTGTTGGCAGACAATGTTACCGAGTCTCAACATCTTGAGCATACTCAAGAAAGGCTAAATGCGAAACTCTCAGATCTGGCAACTGTTGATAAGGCAAAAAAAAATTGGTTTCCTTTTTCAGTAAGTCCTCTTCACGAAAAAGACAGGAGAGATGCGAGATCTTTACAAGTGAGGCATCCAGAAATCTTCATGACGAATTCTCAGCAACTACTGATCATTGTGGAGATAATCCTGTACTTAGTAGGTCAACCACTAGTCGTAGTTGCACACATGATGTTGGAGACTCTTTACAAGGACATGTGGATGTGACTGATTTGTTGGCAGACAGTGGTATTGAGTCTCAACATCTTGAGCATATCAAAGTTAGTGTCACGAAATAGGTTGATGACATGTTCACTACCATTGATAGCAGCTTTACATCAGTTGGTAGTAGTACTAGCATTACAAGGTTTGATTTTCAAGATAGCAGTCCCTTACGTGAGCCTGTTGATGATGTTGTGGACAGTGTGAGTGGGGAAGATGTTTTCGAAGCCACTATGGATTCTGATTCTTTAGATGATGGTGTTGTCTTTGAGGACTACGAGGAGGATATGAGCTCTGACAACTCTGATTTTTATAGCAGCAGTCGTAGTTTTGGGTCAGTGCAGGAGAACAATCTTCTCTTGTATAGAGGATGTGAGCATGGAGCTACTCAGTGATGACACTCAGGATTTGAGTGTTACGGAGGAGTCAGGTGATGTAGATTCATGCCCCAGTGTTGTTGATTCACATGATGACATTGAGTCATGTATGCAGCAGGAGATAGCAGAGGGGTCTAAGTTAGACGATGCTAATACTAGCATTGTGGATACCTCTGATGTTTGCTATAAGGATGATGTGTGCTGCAGTGAGTCTGGTTTATCCTTCCAGACATTGAGTGTTGACTCAGAGTTCTCATCTGATAGTGATGGGTCCCAGGATCCTGTTTTACAGGGACTCACGGATGAGGATGAGGAAGCAGATGTGTGCAAGGAGTTTGATACAGCAGTGGCTTCCACTTCTTCAGAGGAGGTATTTGTAGAGGTACCCAGTGGTAGTACCTCGTTGGTGAACATGTGCGAGGTTGTTAGCGCACATGAGGAGAGTGATCATGAGGTGAGTTTGGTAGATACAGTTTCCTACCGCAGTGCGATTAGTGAGACAGAGAGTGTACAAGGGAGCCAGGGCATGCAGAGACATCTTGTGTCCGGCCAGCTGAGGTTGAGCGATAGAGATATTTCTTAAATATCTCTTGAGCATTATGATGCTATCTAGTAGTTGTTGGTTTACGGTTGGGGTGCTCCTATGTTAGACGAGCACAATGGTAGCTATCTTTTCCTAGCAGAGATTCATTCGCTTCGAGAGGCTATCAGAATTTTGAGGTAGAGTTATGTACAGTTGTTAGCTGAGAGGGAACACCTGCTTGAGTGGGGGAGCACCTATTACGAGGCATTGTTAGGGAAAGAGGAGGTAGTTGAGCTCACCCATGAGCTTCAGGCACTTTTTGGGGTGTTAGAGAGCACCCAATTGGCTCTTCAAGAGTCGCAGATGAAGTTAGGGAAGGTGATTGTGGAGTTGGAGCGAGTACAGTCTAAGCCAGCCATAGATTCAGTTTAGCTACATATAGTGGTGGTTGGTGGTGAGTCGGTTTCCACGGATGGCAGTGATGGATGTGTTGG
The DNA here is from genome assembly GCA_018584345.1 of Thuja plicata. Lineage (NCBI taxonomy): Eukaryota > Viridiplantae > Streptophyta > Pinopsida > Cupressales > Cupressaceae > Thuja > Thuja plicata. The sequence continues at coordinate 1,986,807 of MU225445.1, forward strand.
GGACACAGTTACATCCATCCTTGGTACAAGTGCAGTAGATACAGAGGAGGTGAGTGCATCAGTGGAGGACTACAGAGAGCTTCTTGTGGTACTAGGTCCTCCAGTAGTTAGCATGATGACGGATGATATAGAACAAGTTGTTGAGAGGCATGAGGTAGCAGTAGTAGATTCATCAGAGAGTTGTGTGCTAGTTCCTGACACTACTCCCTCTAATTCACAGGACATGTGCAGGGTATCATCTGATTTGGAGACGAGCTCTCATGGTGATTTGTTTCCTTTTGCTGGAAGCAAATCTATTACTTCATCTCATACAACTGATAGCGATAGGCAGTTGGTAGTGCCACGGTTTCAGAGGGATCAACTGTGGATTGCAGGGGAGCAGGTTGATGCTTCTTCATATAATTTCTACTGCACAGAGTCATTTATGGAGTACCTGCTTGAGAGTCTGGAATTGCAACAGGGACCTTTCAAGGCCTCTGAGGGTACTCTCATTCGAGGTTCTCGTGGTATTCAAGTTTTAGTGGGAAAGATTGTAGATACTTTGACTACAATGCTTCCTCATAGGGATTTTGTGGTTGGGTTTGCTGAGAGGGTTACCCAGGATCCTACCCAACCAATTATTCAGAGTCCGAGATTGGAGCCATCTCTTGATTCTAATATTGATATTGATGAGCCTCTGACAAAGATTGGAGCATTTTATCGTAATTACACAGTGAGGAGCGCTCGTCATTTCTCTTTTGAGCCACAAGTTGAGGATTTGGTTGCACGTCGATGTGGGTTGGCTCCAGGTTTATACCATCCTTTATGGGATGGGTTTTCTCACTCTGCAGTTGATGGAGTTAGTTACTGCAAGTTAGTAGGATGCTACTTGCGGGGTCAACATATCCATGGTGGTTTTGCAGAGGATGGATATTTGGGTTATGGTATAGCTGTTTTTGGGAGTACTTGTCCCTATTGCACAGATGGACTTCATACACAGAGCAGATTGGTAGGTTGTGCAGGGAGTTTTGGTCTATCAAATGGTATCGAATATCTATTCTTCCTTGTTATGGATGGATGTGAGTTTTGTCTCTACCAGGATCCAAGGGGAGGCAGGATTAGCACTGCGGATTGTGTGGGTCACTATGGTTGGCATGGTGACAGTGTGATCAGGACAGCTCCATGGATGGAGTTGTCATCACAGGAGTTTGTAGGTGATACCTGGGACATTATACATACTTATCCTTGGGATCCGGGTGGATCGATATGTGCCTTGTTTCAATGATTTCTTGAGGACAAGCAATCTTGGGGAGGGAGGATTGTAATATTCCCAATTTAACAGGTTCCAGGAATATGCAGAGGTTAGCTAATCATCGCAAGCTTCGTGAGCTAACGCCTTGATTTGAGGGTCTTAGTTAGTCGACTTACTATTTTTAGTAAGTCAGTGATGGTGGTTTCCATTTCTAGCAGGCACCTAGGCACTATATTCAGTCGGTGATGATATTGGCACTTTCAGTGCTATATATTGAGTTTAAGTTTATAAATTGCTTTTGGGTGCCTAGTGGGGGTATTAATCATTAATCCACATGGAATATACTCCTAAGTCTTAAAAGCAATGCTTTTAAATGAAAGGTGTGTTGAAGAAGCCTTTTAAGTGAAAAGTGTCTTCATGAAGCTTTTAGCTTTGGAGTTATTTATTATTAATTCAAAGTTATTAAATGAAGGCTTCTAATTGAAAAGTGTATTGACGAAGGCCCTTTAGTGAAAAGTGTGTGAGAGAAGCTATTTGCCTTTGGTGTCTTGTGTTGGTGCTCAAATCAACAGATTGGATTTCCTATGGACTTGCCAATCCAACGATGGAAAACCCAAGTGATTTGACTAACTAACAAGTCACAACCAAGGCAAGGTTGGAACTTCTGCAACTCTGGCTCTGCGGGACCAAGGCTGATAGGCCTATACCTTAACTTATCTCGCAAGCTTAAGTCTTTTTACAACAGATATGATAGTATCTCAAACCTTTCTTTCAAGTGTGGCAAACATGTACTTGAAAGAAATCAATTGTGATAAATCACAACAAACACTGCATGACTGAAAACTTTGTGTGATTGTAAGAACGCTTTGAAAGTATATATAAATGAACGAATGAGTTTACGGGTTTATATCCCTATTTGTTTACAAGATTCCAGGAGTAAGCCTAATCCTTGGGGGGTGAATGTAATACCCACCTATAGTTTGCTTTCAGTTTCTAGCGCCGTACTCTTTTAGGCTATTGTTTCAGTTGTTATGCCGGATTCTTTTGGGCTATGTTATTGTGAGCATTTACTTCTTAGTTAGTTGGATTATGTATGGATTTATGATTCTATATCATGTGTTAGAAATAGATGATGTTTCATGACGATTATTGTTTATGCATTATATTAGATGTATATGAGCACTCACCCCATACTTGCATGTGTATGGTTAGGTTACATATTTATGTATGTATGGTGCGTTTGGTGTGGCAGAGGACGGAGACGTAGTTACTTGCATTTGCGAGATCCACACCTTCGACCGATCCATGTCATTGTTTGCTATGTTATGCATTGGATGTACATGTGTGCTTGTTGTGACAGGTTTGCAGGTACAGGGCATCGTCTTCCCTGAATTGGCAGGAGTGAGCATGCCCATAATACATCTCAAATGGTAAAGAGAGAAGTTAGCAATCAAAATCAAAACCCTAACCTAAACCTATTTTGTCCTACGATTGGACAAGAATCAGTTTGTCTACCCTAACCGAATTCATCCAAAGGATGCAAATTCGGGGTTACCTCCTACTTGTTGTGTTTGTGTTGCATTTCGGTTGTCTTGTGTTTAAGTGTCATTATTTGTTTATTAGGATTTAACAAATTGTCAAATTAATTATATTCATGTTCATGTTTGTTGAAATTATTTAAATATTAAATGTAGGGTATTTAATTAATGTGATTAATTCAATACCTATGTTTAATTATGGAGATAGTTTAAAATGCAATTTTGGAATATTAAATTTTAATTGAGTATTTAATTCAATTTTAAATTATTGAATTTAAATTGAATATTTGATTCAATTTTAAATGGATAAAAGCTCTTTTGATTTTTGTGAGTATATTTAATATATTTTGCATTTAAAATAAATGAATAATCATGTTTTTAGGAAAGTTGTTTTTCTTCCTTTTTCTGAAAACCTATTAATGTGAAATTGCGATTAAAGAGGGTTTTAATTTTTTTATTTTTAATGTTTTTCTCTCAAAAAAACCAAAAAAAGAGGAAAAGTTGTGTGCTTTCTCTATTTTTTATTGAAATTAGGGCTTGAGTCTTTAAGAAGTCTTTTTCTGTCATTTTAGAGGTTACACGGATTTTGGATACAAGTTTTTTGAGAGCTCTGGGATTTTGTTGTCGTTTTCTTGAAAAGTGTTGCTTGAAGTTTTGGATTGGATTGGATTGGGAAAGACATCGTTGCAGGTGGTTTTGCTTTTGAATTCAGCTGCAGAGATCGAATTTGAAGAGGATTGAGACTTTCGGCTTCAGAATCTTCGGTGCATATTTTTAGTGGTTGAGGTAGGGTTTGAATACCCACTTGCTTTATTCTTGTTCTCGGAAAATTGTGTCTTTGTGTTTGAATAACAAATGCATGCTGAATAGTTCAGTTTATGATTACTGTTTGTGCAATAGGTTTTCAATAATTGTTTTGAATCATTTTAGAAAAGCAAGGTAAACTAGGTTTTCATTTTAGAGAACTAAACCCTAGAAATGCCTGAAATCAAATGGTATTGGAATGATCGCTAGAAATTGTGGAAACTCGTGATCATTTGATTTTGTAAAAATTTGTGTATGATTCATTTGGAAAAATTGCATTCTAGTAGAAAATCATCTCGCCATCTTATGCTTAGAGAAAATTAAACAAAAATACATAGGCTTGCTATAAGTTTTGTTTAACAAAAATTTCCTATCTTTCCTTAAAAATTCCAAAGAAATTAAAGTGAGTTTATTTGATGCTTGGTGGTTTTCAAAAAAAAAATATAGCGAGATCAGTAAATTAAACCAATAAAATAAAAATAAAAAATACATATATTTTAATATATCCTTTTAAAAAATATATATATAAAGAACAAAAAAAATAAAACAAAAAACAAAAACTTTTAAAAAAAAAATTAAAATGAAATTTTAGTTGGGAGGGGGAGGGAATTAACCCCACACCACTCCCAACACGTGGGGCCATGTGCTGGGCGCGGCAGCCAAGTTGTCCGCACGACAGTCGAGCTGCCATCGTGGCAGCCTACGCTGTCGGCTTGGTAGTCTCCGTTGTCGGCCACAGCACCACCCCCACAGCCCTTCCTTGAAGGAAGGGAGCGCGCGAGAGGTGGGGTGTGGGGGCCAGCCCGCCCCCAATGGGAGCCCCTTTTTTATTTTTATTTTGTTATTTAATTTTAATTTTTTTTTAAGTTATTTTTTATTATTTTAAAAAAAAAAATTAATAATTATTCGTAAATAAATGTAATTAAAGTTGTTTTATAATTTTTACTAATTATATTTTAGAACATGTGTTATTATAGTTAGTTTTAAAGTGTTAAGTTTTAAATGTTATTTCTTTTTAGTGAGTAATTATTAGTTAATTAATACTAAATGATGGAATAGTAATTGACTAATAGTGATGTTTTATTTTATTTTTTCTGTGTTAGCTTATTTTAGTGAATTAATGAAATGACCATTAATTGAGTAATGATAATTATTTGGACGTATTTATTTGTAGAGCTATTTTAAAATAATTTCTTTTACACTTTATAAGGGAGAATTATAGGTAGACTTGTAATGTTTTAATTTGTGGAATATCAAATTGGAAATTTAATGTCTATTATAGTTATCATTGAATTTCGATTGTGGATATAATTTAGAAAATAGATTCTAGAATTCATTATTAAATTAATTTTGGAAATGCTTATGTTAGTTATATTTGCGTCAGGATATCATTAGGGACTACCTGTTTGGCGTGAATGTTATCTGCTCAATTATGAACTTGTTCTCATTATGTTTATGGGTTCCGGATTTAGATTTGCCCTAGAAAAGTCCAAAGGCTTGGGGTGTGAATTCTGCATCTGGTCCTGATTATGGTTCCAATTTGATCCTTTAAAACCCAACCCTTAACCTGGTTCAGTTGATGTTTATGTGTACTCTGAATTGTGCTTTATATTTGATCGTTCCTGATGTTGAGAGGAACTGGATTTTGGGCTTTTATGTTTTTGTACCACTTCTGGATCAGTATGCATGATCAGTAAACCTAGGGTAGGTTATCTAGATGTGTAGTAGGGGGTGGCTTGCAATAATGTGTTAGGGCCCACAAGTGGCTGCCAGGATCGCTTATTGCAAGTTTCTTAATCCAGTGATAACATTAAACACATTGAGAGACATAAAAATGAATTAATAAGATAAGGTGTCTCTCACATACTTGAGCGCTTGTATAGGCTAAGATGGAGTGTTGAGAAGATGCTTGCCGCCTTGCAAGGTGTGAGTCTGGCATAGTTAATGACTTCGTCTATATGAGAAGTCATTGATACCGTATATGGTCACTTAAGTGTCGGGGTCCTGAGAGACTGTCAGACTGAGACTTAAAGGTTAGACGTATATGATGACGCCTTCCTATACATAGTCTAGGTTTCCTATGTGTGTTAGTTGCCTCTGGTGTAGTGAGTGATACCTTATAGCTTGATTTGTACACTTTGAGTTAGTGAGCTTTCAGGATCCCCTTGCTTAGATGATCCTTTATTTTGGTTTGATATCTGAGTGGGGTCTGCTTGTTATCTCCTTTGCACGGTGGGGTGGACTATTACAGTTCCACATGGACGAGTGGTAGTGATTCTTTACCATTTTGAGATTCCACGTTCATGTGCAGATGTTGGATGTCCCTAGTTCGGTTGTACTTATCTTGCTCTAATACTAGATGTAACCCCCCGCCAAGGAACCCAAGAGGAATTAACCTAAACATGATACTATGTTTGCAGAATATTATTTTTTTTAAAGTTTACAAACAAGAACATACATCAAAGCGGAAGCAATTACCATTTACCCACATGAACACATACAAGCATAGATTACAAAACTCAAGGGTTCCATGACATAGAATTACGTAAGACCAAAACTCAATGAGATACCCATAACAAAAGATTATCATTATTAAAAATCGATTACATAATAACATCAATGATACATTTACAAGATTACAATTGATACCACAAGGCATACATCAAACCTACATCCTTTGCACATGTCGCAGGGTATGTGGTAATCACCTGATACAATAAAATTACAGTTATCCAAAATCAAGTATCACATGCGATACAATAAATAAATGTACAATATAGAAATGATAAGATCAAAACCTCCCAAGTAGCTGATGACTCATCATTTGGGTCCCTAGACCCTTGCCTGCACAACCCCTGAGGGTTAAATCTCGCTGTTGCAAAATGCGAACGGGCTCCAAAGCCACCTGTCTGTCCTCTATCTGCAAGGTGTTCCAATAAAGAACATCTACAATATCTGGAATATAACGTCTAAGAACAGAAACATGGAAAACATCATGAACATGAGATAGGTTGGGCGGCAAAGCAAGACAGTAAGCAACTGGTCCTATCCTCTCTAGGATCTCAGACGGCCCAAGAAAACGAGGTGCCAACTTCGACCCCTTTCCATAATGGATTGGACTCTTCCGCGGGCGCACTCTCAGAAAAACTCTATCCCCAACTGCAAACTGCCTATCCACCCTATGAGCATCTGCATACTTCTTATGCCTATCCTGTGCAGTGATCAAGTGCTCACGAATCCACTCTACCTGCTGCTCCATATCACGAAGCATCTCTGGACCAAGGAGAATATGGTCCTCCAATCTAATCCCAACTCAAAGGTGTGCAACAAGGATAGCCATACAACGCATGGAAAGGTGGCATTCCAATAGAGCTGTGATAACCATTGTTATATGCAAACTCAACTAGGTACAAATAGTCCTCCCAATGAGTCTGTCTATCCATGACATACATCCTCAACATATCCTCTAGCACTTGATTGACCCGTTATGTCTGTCCATCGGTCTCAGGATGGTACGGTGAACTGTACTTCAGTGTGGCACCAAGATCATGTTGTACTGAAGTCAAAAATGCAGAAGTGAATACAAGGTCTCGATCTGAGATAGTCCTGCGAGGAATACCATGTAGTCTCCCAATGTCTTGCATGAAGACTTTGGCTACTGAAGCCGCTGTGTAGGATGACCTCATAGGAGAGAAATGTGCCACCTTGGTCAACCGATCAACAATCACCATGATAGCATCATGTCTACGAGGAGTCATAGGCAAACCTACTATGAAATCCATCGATATGATATCCCACTTCCAAGATGGAATGAGATTTGGCTGTAAAAGCCCCGCTGGATGCTGATGTTCTACCTTAACCCTCTGACATTCTAGACACCTAGCCACAAAATCAGCAATGTCACATTTCATACCAGACCAATGATAGAGTTGTCGAGGGTCTACGTGCATCTTCTTGACACCAGGATGTGCCGAATAAGGTGCACGGTGGGCCTCAGATAAAACTAATGTACACAGATCATCGGATGGTGGTACATATATCCGGCTCGAGTGACATAAAAGACCATCCGACTCCAACACAAAACGAGCCGGATATAGTACCACCATCAGATGATCTGCGTACATTAGTTTTCTCTGAGGCCCATTGTGCACCTTATTCGGCACATCCTGGTGTTTAAGAAGATGCACGCAAACCTTCGACAGCTCTATCATTGGTCTAGTATGAAACGTGACATTGCTGATTTTGTGGCTAGGTATCTAGAATGTCAGAGGGTTAAGGCAGAACATCAGCATCCAACGGGGCTTTTACAGCCAAATCTCATTCCATCTTGGAAGTGGGGTATCATATCGATGGATTTCATAGTATGTTTGCCTATGACTCCTCGTAGACATGATGCTATCATGGTGACTGTTGATCAGTTGACCAAGGTGGCACATTTCTCTCCTATGAGGTCATCCTACACAGCGGCTTCAATAGCCAAAGTCTTCATGCAAGACATTGTGAGACTACATGGTATTCCTCACAGGATTATCCTAGATCGAGGCCCAGTATTCACTTCTGCATTTTGGACTTCATTACAGCATGATCTTGGTGCCACATTGAACTTCAGTTCAGCGTACCATCCTAAGACCAATGGACAGACAGAACGGGTCAATCAGGTGCTAGAGGATATGTTGAGGATGTATGTCATGAATAGACAGACTCATTCGGAGGACTATTTGTACCTAGTTGAGTTTGCATATAACAATGGTATCATAGCTCTATTGGCATGTCACCTTTCCAGGCGTTGTATCGTTGTCCTTGTCGTACACCTTTGAGTTGGGATAGATTGGAGGACCGTATTCTCCTTGGTCTAGAGATGCTTTGTGGTATGGAGCAGCAAGTAGAGCGGATTCATGAGCACTTGATCACTACACAGAATAGGCAGAAGAAGTATGCAGATGCTCATAGGGTGGATAGGCAGTTTGCAGTTGGGGATACAGTTTTTCTGAGAGTGCGTCTGCGAAAGAGTCCAATCGGTTATGGAAAGGGGTCGAAGTTGGCACCTCGTTTTGTTGGGCCGTTTGAGATCCTAGAGAAGATAGGACCAGTTGCTTACCGTCTTGCTTTGCCGCCCAGCCTATCTTGTGTTCATGATGTTTTCCATGTTTCTGTTCTTAGACGTTATACTCAGATATTGCACATGTTCTTGATTGGAATGCCTTGCAGATAGAGGACGGGCAGCTAGCTTTGGAGCCCGTTCGCATTCTGCAGCAGCGGGATTTAACCCTCAGGGGTCGTATCGTCGTGCAGGCAAGGGTCCAATGGGACCCAAATGATGAGTCATCAGCTATTTGGGAGGTTTTGATCTTATCATTTCTATATTGTACATTTATTTATCGTATCGCATGTGATACTTGATTTTGGATAACTGCAATTTTATTGTATCAAGTGATTACCACATACCCTACGACATGTGCAGAGGATGTAGGTTTGATGTATACCTTGTGGTATCAATTGTAATCTTGTAATTATATCATTGATGTTATTATGTAATCTATTTTTAATAATGAGAATCTTTTGTTATGTGTATCACATTGAGTTTTGGTCTTACGTAATTCTACGTCATAGAACCCTTGAGTTTTGTAATCTATACTTGTATGTGTTCATGTGAGTAAATGGTAATTGCTTCCGCTTGATGTATGTTATTGTTTGTAAACTTTAAAAAAAAATTATTTTGCAAACATAGTATCATGTTTAGGTTAATTCCTCTTGGGTTCCTTGGTGGGGTGTTTTAATGCTAGTGTAATGAGTCTGCCTGGCTCTTTTGCTAAATTCTGAATTTCACACACTTCTTACAAAGAACAATTCTAATTTCCACTTTTTAAGAAATCAAAAATAGCTTTTTGTATTTTCAAAATTCAAATATAAAATAACATAACATTCAGGATACAAATACAAGACGTTTTGGAAAGAAACAATACTTTAAACAAATTGCAGAAATACCATGCATCTACCGTACCGATCCAAGGTGATGATGGTCTTTATTATATTGTGGAAGACATCGCATGCAAGCGGCAGCTAGCAGGTTGACGCCACAATAAGAAATTCCCACGCAATGCCAAAGGAGACAACCCGCATTCAAGATCATGCACTGTAAATTCTCCCACGCCAAGTGTTGTATTTATTACACCAACAAATCGGGATCCCTGTTTATTGCTAATTGTTTCTCCTTCCCGCAGCAATTGTAACCAAGCACAATTCACCTGGCTGTATCCGATTTCAATGTGTGATAGACTTAATCGAATTCCCCAATTCGATAAGTTCTGAAATTTCAAAAACCTTTGAAATTCTCCAAACACCAGTTTTTAATTAAAAGCATAAGATAATAACTTCTATTCCATAATTAATTGCACTCTCAGTGTGCCAATTAATTATCAACAAACTCCTCAGATAATAATCTCCAGAGATAAATCCAACTCTCTCCTTAGCCACAGAAATACAATAGAGAGATCTTGCAATTGTTTACCTCAGCACAATTGCATAGTGAAGAAACTCAGAAACCCTAGCCCAGTGCTCAAGAAGAAAAATTATAAAATATTCAATGATAGGTTTTTCATCCAATTGACATTTATTTATACTTCTTTTTGAAAAACCTAATCATCTCTTCAAACTCTCATTAATCATTACTTTATAATATAAAGCATGAGACTTTATAATATAAAAAATGTTAATACTTTATAATAATGACTTATAATTATTATCTTTAATAATTATAACGTCTCATCAAATACCATCCTGAGCTCCCAATCAAATATCTGCCACTATGAAACTCTGACCACTGTCAATACTGACCTGCTAAAAATAGTAACTGGCCCAACTGTCTTACTATAAATAGTAAGTCTAGATTTACTAAAATAGCAAATCCATCCACTGAGACCCTCAAAACACACTGTCAACTCACGAAGGTCGCAATGATGAGCTGACCACAATAGGCTCCCAGAACCTGCTAATTTGGGGACATCACAGTCCTCCCTCCCTGAAATTGCTTGTCCTCCAGCAATAGCAATCTAGAGTGCTGCACAATATCCTCGGGTTCCCATGTGGCATCTTCGTCAGGTAACCCCTGCCACTTAACCAAGAACTCCCTAATAGTCCTTCGGCACAACTGTCTCTCACGCACATCCATAATAGCCTCAGGTATCAACTTAAGTTTCCCCTCATTATAGTTTCAACTCAAGTTTCCCCTATTTCTACCCTTAGGCTTCAAAGGACACTCATGTTTATCATCATATGGGCCCCTGCAATAAAAACACAATCTCTTTCTCCTTAGATCATTAAGTGTTTCTTGATCTAAAGGCCCTGTCACAGGTTTCTTGAAATCTGAACCTTCAATCCTTTTTGGAACAGCCCGGTTGTCATATGGAGGATTAGATGCTTTAGGAGGAAACCTATTACGTGGAGTTGAAAACTCCAAGTCTCTTGCTTTTTTCATGGTTATCTACAAAGATGAAGGGTCAAAAGACTTAACCCAACCCTTAAGAGGTTCAACTAACCCCTCCACAAACAGCATCACACGCCTCTTCTCTGAAATATCATAAACCATCACTGAAACCCTCTGAAACTCACTAATAAAGGCCTCCAAACTGCATGTCTGCTTGAGTTGTGCCAACTCACGGAAATAGGACTCTGGGTCCTTCCTGTCAAACCTCTCTACCAGTCCATCTACAAACTCTTGGTAGGATACAATCTGATCATGATGTAATGAGACTAATCCATGGTACCACCAGTCATGGGGTATGCCATCCAAATGCAAAACAGCAAACCTAATAGCATCCTCTTCAGACATAGGACGTAACGATATATAAGTGTCAAGCTTGTGAATCCAAGCTCTAGCTGTCATTTTCCCGCTTCCATCAAAGTGTGTTAAAGTTAGTTTGGTTGTTGCTTGTTTTAAATCATGGTTCACATGCCTCTGTCTCCCATCTGTTCTAACTTTAGAACGTTCCCTTTTCTGGCTCATGAACCTGTCAAAATTAAGATGGTGCTTTACTTCAAGTGGTAAAGCATCCCACTCAGCATGTAGAGCTAATATATCATCAGTAAATGGTACCTCCTCAATACTAACTGCATCTAACTCTGGTCTTAGGAAAGTAGGACATAGAGGCCTGTCCTGTGTGCCTGTCAAATCAACTCTAGACCTGTGTGAACTAGCTAAGACACTCCTAGTATCTCTATCCCTGCCCTGATCTCGAGGCAAAGAAATGTGTTGAAGAGTATCTCGGATAAATTCTGTAGGACATTCGCCATCTACTACTGGCCAGCTGCCAACTCTTGTTGGCTATGTGCAATATTCTTGAACGCTGTCCTAACTTCTCTGTCATTCTCATTACCTGCAATGCCTGGAAATCTCTCTCATATTTGCATGTTCCTGATCACCAGGTGGTGGAGAATTTATGCCCTTGCGTGTATAATGATAACCTGGAATAAATCTGTCACCCTCCATTAAATAAACCCAATTCCCTTCAGGCTGGCAGGAAACCGCTTTGATACCACTGTAATGAATCTAACTGGCTCAATTTCTCAAATTGACTACAAACAATTTTGTATTCTAGAATTTATCTCTTTTTTTTAATTTTCACAAATATATAGTTTTTTGGTTTATTACCAAAATAATTGAAATGCATTACAGAAAACAACTTAATTCAAAATTATCTATTACAATTCATATCCCATTCGAATTTCTATAATTCACTTTAAAATTCCAATTTGAAACCATTCTATGCAATATGTACGTCTACATTCATTGAAGGAAATTATTAATTAAAGAACTTGCAAAATGTCCTCCACATTTTTATTTTAAACTGGCCGTAGTTCCAACAATGAAGATAGCGGCAGGCATAGAAGTGAATGATGCAAACAGCTTGGTCTCCATGTTGAAAGAAGGTAATGCCATAACCTTGCCTAATGTCTTCCAATCCTCACGGGCTGAGGTAACTATCAAACAATTCAACCCCAACACCAAGAACATCCAAACGGCTTCTTGTGTAGAGCCGCAAGCTTGCACAATTCACTAGCAAATACATACGCTGATTCAAAGTGCCAAAGACCACAAGAAATTTACAATTCCTTGTAAGATGAAACTCATACCAAACCCTTATGTCTCCAAGAAAATTCGCAAGTTCAGAAATTTTAATAATAATGGTCAAAAGATGTCTTCAATAAGAGTTTCAAAACCTCTTATAATGCAATCCACCTTCTTCAAGAAGCCACGAAATCTCCAGCTTCAAGGAGAAGCTCTTCATGACTTAAACATAATGCCTTCACTAAGTTTGGATAATCAAAATATATTATTCAAATATATTCTTTTTTTTTCCCTTTCACTTAAAATCCAAACATAAGGCAATATATCATCATTAATAAACTAATGATTTGACATTAATATAAGCCCACACATGTAATTAATTAAGACAACTTAATTAATTAATTATATCCACTTCAAGCCAATTCTGATTATACTGCACTGTCAAATCACCTACTCAAACACCCTGCTAGAAATGGAAACTGACAGAAAAAGACTTACTATAAATAGTAAGTACTCACCCAAAGACCCTCAAATCTAGCCATTAGCCCACGAGGGTCACAAATGATGGGCTAACAACGCGTGTCCCCAAACACCTGCTAAAACGGGGACATCACAGGTGGGCCACAGATTGAGCATCTTGCTCCCAAAGGCAACACCTATTGGGAATCATTAAACCTCTCTTCATTAAGCTATCCCCAGTTACGAACTTGTTTTGACAAGTTGCTCATCAAAAGAAGTTGACCTCTGGCAGAAGAGAGTGGTTCCAAATAGGTTCCATTTGAAACCATCTCATCCTCCCTTTCAACTTGAATAATGTGGGATCCTTTGGTTCTCTTGATCAGGTCTTCAACAGCCATCCAATTTCAATGACTATAGTGGAAGGAAAAATACTTCCAAATCTTGCCACTCCTATCTATTGTCGAGTAATCAGCCACTTCAAGACCAACATGAATAATTAAGTCTGGCGTGATTGAGGAAAAAGGATTGCAATCATTGAGTGAGGTACTTTCTAGCCAAATATCATTCTTGGTTCTCTTGATCAGGCCTTCAACAGCCAGCCAATCTGAATGACTATAGTGGAAGCAAAAATCCTTTCAAATCTTGCCACTCCTATCTTTTGTCCATTGATTGGCCACTTCAAGACCAACATGATTAATTAAGTCTGACCAGATTGAGGAACAAGGATTGTGATTATTGAGTGAGGTTCTTTCTAGCCAAATGTCATCCCAAAAGTTAACATCTCTAACATTTCTTATTGTTATTGTGATCGGAATCAATAGTATTCTATTATTAATGTGATCTGTATCATTCTTGATCAGTACAGTGGTTCAGTAGCACCATTATTAGTAATGTGATCAATTAATGTGGGAATCATTAATGCTGATCAAAACGATTAATATGAAACATTTTTGTTAAGACAGGACGTTGCTGTTTTGACATGCCAGGCACAATTGTAGACACTGCTGTAAACTTAAAAGGTATTTTAAGAGGATAGGGAGACTGCCATTCTCAATTGTCATTATTGTTTTCTGCATAGATTAGTCTATGGTCAAGGAGAATGGTAGGGTTAAAAGGTCTTAATTATCTTATTTGTGTTTTATAATTTAATGCATGAAGGGTTCATTATTATTCTGGCATTGTTAAAGAGATTCATATTACAATTATGATGATTATCTGGAATCAGCAATCTCAAAATTAATGAGAAAAACCCATATTTAAAACTCGTGGGGTACAGTCCCTCACTCTCTATGTGATTAGGATAGTTTTATTTGTTAAAAAAACATCAGTTCTCTTCTTTTTTTTTCCTTTTTTTTACATTTTTGTTTATGCATTTTTTTGTGTTCCCAATAATATTCCAAGGAAATGAAATTTTTTTTATCTTTTGGCATGCAATCATAATATAGAAATAAAAAGAAAAACAAAAGCAGAAGAAATGCTGCAGCTACAAAATAAGCATGTGATTCATGCCAATCCTCAAATACATACAATAACAACGTTGAAAGTTCAAGATAATAATTATTAAAGAGAGAAATTTCTATTCACCTTGAGAAATTTTTGACTCATCATCTGCATGCTCTGAAGACTTCCTTGTGCCTCCAATAGTTTTTGAACCAAACATAAGAGGTTGATGAGAATGAGAAACTGACACCCAAGATGGTGATGTTTCAAGGGCTGGAAGATGGAGTGGTGCATAAACAGGAGGTAGCTGAACACCAGTGGAATTCACAGGATGAGCAGCAGATCTATCTGGTCCATTTACTGTTGGTGGTGCAAATTGCATCAGGTATGGCAATGAAAACCCAGATGAAAATGCAGTGCTGGGATTAGTAGCCACCTGAAATGAATGAGAGTAAGGAGCATGCCCCACATTAAAGGATGGAAGAGAGTAAGGAAGTGACGTGCTTGCTATTGCAACAGGTGAGATAAATGATGTACTGTTGTGTTCTTTATTTATGTCACTTCCAATTACCATGGTTCTTGTAATAGGCATTTGATTTTCATTTTTATCTGAAACATCACTTACTAGAGGCATGGGTTGTTTCACATTGTACTTTACAATAGGAGAAACTGTCCTCGACAAAGAAGCCTCTACTTCAGAATCTGCGGTATCTTCATTCTCAGATGAGGAAGCATCCTGCGTGTTTGCAGAAATGGGAGAGCTTTTCAAATGAGAAGGAATTCCCAATTTGGACTTACAATGTGGATCATCCTCTTTATCACCTTTAGTCTGTTGCTTCTGTTCCTCAACAGTCATTTTCTGCTTTTTCCTTGCCTCCTGCCACTTTTCTTCAGCTAACTCTCTTGTGACTTCTGGTTCCTGTACTTCATGTTGCTGTTTAAATATTGTCATTCGATCTTGCTTATCTCTTTTCGCTTTCTCTGTGTCTGCAGATGTATTTTGTATAGAAGTTTCTCCAGTGAACCATGGCTCTCTAAACCCTGGGAACTGCACTTGATTCACATGCAGTTCTGTTGAATTCTCAGTTTCCTTTGCAGCTGCCTTTCCAAGATTCATCCAAAAACTCTGTTGTGCTGGAGGGACTGGCTCATTTAATTGCTTAGCCTCATTATCCTCTTTGGCAGTGCTTCCACAAAGGTCACCTTTTACAAATGCATCTCCACTTTTTACTTGGTCGCCAGCTCCTTGTTCTGAATAAATCTCCTTCAAAGCATCTTTGACCTTTGTTTTACAGCCAAACCCTCCACAAGATAGACCCAAGCTGAGCTCAAGTCCACTATCATCATCCATATTGTCGGAAGAACCCATCTGATTGCATTCTCTACCATCTCCCATTTTTTCTGCACTTCGACCTTTTACGAGTTGCTCAATTTACAGGCTAATGATTAATCAGGTGTCTGCAAAAATAAAATGTGGTAAAGTTGTCAGTTTTCAATACTGAAACATGAATGCCCCATCACCAAAACAGCCAGCTTAATTCATATCCATGAAAACCACATGCCATATATTTTTCATCCTGCTATCCTTGACTTTCTCAATACCGTAAGCTCCCTACTAATAGATAACTATACAATCCATGGATAGAATATTACAGTATACAGAACAATTGAGTTCAAAGCATCCTTAGAGCATATGCATATGTAGAATCAAAAAGGACTCCGTGTCCAAGACATTGAAAATTCTAGCCAAAACTTTGAACTTAGGAATTAAAGGAAGGGATCACCCATTGTGTGAATAGAAAATGTGACTACAGGCAAAGATGATTCAATTCCGAATTCCGCACTATCCCTGCAGATTAGCATATAAAAGATCCCGGCAATAATCAGTTTTGTGCCTACACTTGCAGTAGATGGATTTTTAACCCTTTCTAATGGATTATTTGGATGCAGAGAATCGGAACTATTTAAATCATAGCCT
This sequence comes from Thuja plicata, assembly GCA_018584345.1. Taxonomy (NCBI): domain Eukaryota; kingdom Viridiplantae; phylum Streptophyta; class Pinopsida; order Cupressales; family Cupressaceae; genus Thuja; species Thuja plicata. The sequence continues at coordinate 2,003,321 of MU225445.1, forward strand.
ATAGCTACCATAAAAAAAATTAAAAAAATCCATTGGTATGTGACTTGTAGTGCATTACATCTTTAGTATTTACACATTTTATAGAAGTGCATCTCAAGCACTGTTAAAATTTAAACCTAAAACCATCCTGTTTCAATAATGTACCTTTCTAAAAGAAGGAAGAAGTGGCTATCTATAAACCCACATAAGTAATTAGCAGCCCTAAACAGACAAAACCAAATCATATGGTAAGGATTTGAATCTAAGATGTACTTTATAAGAACCCACGTCCATGTAGTGTGGATCTCTCATCTTTCTGTCATATACATCAGGAAGAAATGAAAAGATAAGGAAACACAGAATAGAACAGATGAAAGTGAAAAAACAAAGCAAATTAAAATTACACTGGTAACCAAATTGACAAAGTTGGATAAGGCTACTTCACATGCAATTCCATGCCCAAGTCAGAGCTATGAATAGGATAACCCTGGTGTGATGTATAATCACTGTTGGGTTAAGATTGTAGCAGGAACCACATTGGGTAATCATAGTTATAAGTGATATAGAGAGATGTGATTAAGGAATCTTAAAACACCTTTCAGTGGATCGTAGTCATTTTGGTCTTACGTACTCAATATATTTGTAACATGGGAGAACAAATTTAGATTGGTCTGTGCATTTGAGTTATCTCTGATACCCTTAAATCCTTTACATTTTCCTTTTTTGTTACTTCTACTATGTTACTGATAAACACTTCTCTTCGAAAGCGTAGCAACTACTCCTAGGCATCTCTAGCAAGATTGAGGAAACCAAAAACCTAAATCAAAATCTCACCTGGGCTAGGTCTGTCTGGTATTTAAATACTAGATGAGCAACCAATTGTCCAGTATCCACCTGATCAGAGTTCCCCATAACTGCCACTTAAGCACCTAAACTAGGATCTGCTTATTCTATATATCTCTAAAATTCAAGTCCTCAATGACCAGCCAATTTTGAGCCAAATCCAGAGATTTAAGATTTGCACCCAATATAGCACCAGTCCCCTAAATCAAAGGATTGCCACATATTCTACAAGCGAGAGTTACAATCAAAGTAAAGAGAACTAATGACAAGAACTGTAAGATGAAGGTAAATATAGGACCTGGACATCATTCTAAACAAAACATACTCAATGTAAACCCATTGGATTTCAACAAATAACTGTAACATTGAGTCAATCAATAAGCGTTTGTGTATTTGAACATATGTGAATTGTGTCAAAAGGCCATCTTTTAAAGTGGTTTAGACCTTGGAAGAACTTGCATTGAGAACTCAGAGAGGATAGACTTGTATTTGAACATATGTGAATTGTGTCATGTATTTAAAAGGCCATCTTTTAAAGTGGTTTAGACCTTGGAAGAGCTTGCATTGAGAACTCAGAGAGGATAGAAGTCTATTTTTAGTGTAAAAATGTGGCAATTTGTATCCAAATTGACTTGCAAAAGGAAATGTGATAGCGAATTCTTTAAACTTGAAGGAATCCTTGGAGTCAACCTCGATAGGATAGTAGAAGAAAGAATTGTCTATTCTCCAAGAAAACCGCATTTGTTCTTCACTGCCTATCTGGTTTGCACCACAATTTCTATAAATTTTACATGAACCTTGAAAGACAGCAGCCATTTTGAGAGTGCATTTTCTGGGTTTTCTCTGTTCCCAGGTCCAGCTTCTTTCAAGTTTGCAATATCTTACGCTAGAATCTGAAATTTCTGGATTGAATTGCTATCATTATTCTGAATTATTCACTCTCTGAAAACACTTAGGTTCTCAGTTAGATTGTTCTGGACATTTCTGCACTTTTTACCTGCAAATCAACAATTATTAGCCATCCAAATAGAATCTTCTGGGCAAGATTTCAGGATACCTATATTCTAATTTTCCTAATAAGGTCATTGGAATTGATTGAGGAGTCTAGTTCTAATGAGAAAAGCTGATATAGCTCTGGCATTTAAAGTGATCTGCATAATGGAGAAGATGGAAACCCCTTTCTCTTTTACTTCAGACAAGAATTCTGAAAAAAGCAACATTGAATTTCCAGCACATATCTATTGTAAGAGACTTCTAAGCTGAGTCTTGTATAGAAAAGATGCATACCAAGTTCGGTGACCAATGCTGGCAACCCAAAAATCAGTTATAAGACAAACATAATCTCTTGCAAATTATTAAAAAACAGTCACAGGAGGCAAAGATTGTTGCTCTTAATCAGCTTCAAGTATCCCCCAGCAGATAGAATTGGGCACTTGAAGAGAAAGTGTTAGAAATCAAAAACCAGAAGACAGAAATACTCATAAAACATGTGTAAGAACACCCCATAATTTTTTTCTTGAAAATGTTTGTCAGATGTGTCACAAAAAGAAACAAGCAACTAACACATCAATACTTCTCACCATCATAAGTTTCTGATATAGGATTCCAATCCGAAATCAACGCTTTTCATTTAATTTGTGCAAATAGTGCATAATAATGATATTACACTGAAAGATGTTCATAAAAACAAGTAATAAGTACCTTATACTAAGGTGTGGTGGAAGCATACAAGTCTCAAAGGTCTGAAACCCCAAATGACAAAAGGCTGCAAGCTGAAGCAGGGTCAATCCGCAAATGTTCCACAGAACACCTCCAAAAGTTATAAACGCTGCTCCACCAAACAAGGATACCTTCCCACTTGTCAAACTCAACTCAAACCACCAACAACCACAGGGAAATATACCCAATGAGGTCTTGACAATGAGTCGTTGTTGGAACTGAATAGATAGGTTTGAAACCATAAAACGATCACAGAATGAGCCCTCTAACTTCACCAGAGCTGTTGTTACAGGTCTGCAGTTTAAGGCAGAAGTGAAAACTTTCAAGAATCTCCAATCCAACCAGCATAGACATTCGGCTATGGCTGTAGGCTGCAAGCTCACTAATTCACCAATTATCATCACATGAGTGGAATGGCAATCAGTTACAGGTCTGATAATTGTTTCTAAGCACTTGTTAGGTCTGTCTATGAGCTGTTACACTCATAACAGAACAAAGAAACTCTGTAGATTCATCCTTTTAGGCTTTTAGCATGCATATTTGCCATTCCATTGCCTCCCTTCACCACATTTCAACCCACCGCTTGTTTACACCTTGAAGATGGAGAAATGATGAGTTCAGGTCCTGCAAATAACACTTAGCCACACCCAGAACATTTGTCCTCAAACCCCAACACCTGAAAGTGATTTAGTAGGAATGGCTAGGGCACAGTGCCTTGTATGGTCAGCTCAAACAACCTGCAACATTCACTTGAAAACAACACCAAAAATACGAAGAATCCATGCCAAAGAATCGAACCCCAAAATCTACCACAAAAATAACTTGAATATTATCGTTTCTCCTTAGAACCTCAAACTTCGAACTCCATGAAAAGCAATGTGATTCCTGTGTGAAATCGCCAAACTAGCTGCGATGGATCTCTCACCATCGAAACTATTAATCAGACACACCCCTGCTTCATCCAGATCTTTCAACAATTAATTCCTATGCATTCACATTGCTAAGTCGCCCGTATCACTTTTGCTCATCTAACTAAATCACCCGGATTCCCTTATCTGAGAATACTTTGTCATACTCTTATCAGACACACCCCTGCTTCATCCAGATCTGTCAACAATTAATTCCTATGCATTCACATTGCTAAGTCACCCGTATCACTTTCGCTCATCTAACTAAATCTTCCGGATTCCCTTAGCTGAGGATACTTTGTCATACTCTAGCAATCGATACTAGTTGTTAGCTTATCTTCCTCCTTGGTGCAGCGCCGGATCGATCTGAATGGTGGAAGGTTTAATATATATTGATGAGGGTTTCCATCCTCAATCAACCTTGGAAGAAATCCTCTGTTCACTCCAGCAGTATCTTGTTGTGTGAGCGAACTTGAATAAACCAAATGAGAGCCTCAGTCCTTTAAAAACTTTTTGAGAGTTGTTTTAAGAAACAGTTTTCTGCTTTTCGATGTTTTTTGAGAAATGGCATTTTGCTTTTTCTCTGTTTTTTCAAAAGAAAATGCCTTAATGCTTTTTTACTGATTTTTCAAAAAAAACATCAGTTTGCTTATTTAGCTACTTTTAAAAAAAAACATTTTTTGCTTTTGTTGCTTTCTCAAAAAAGCAATTTTTCCACCCAAAAAGACCTCTTTGAAATATTCATAAAGTTTCATGTGCAAAGGCTCCCTTATCTCTCCTAGACGTCCACTTGAAGGGACATAACTTTATTAAATTAAAACACTAAAGTAAATATTTTAACATTAACCTGATATTTCAGTACAATAATATAGATAATTCAAACCACTTTGCCAAAAGCACCGGCAAGGCATCAAAAACTGAAACTGAACACGCCAAGAAGGAATTGACATTGAAGAATGATGTCTGGTGCCAAAAAGGGCACTTACTATAAAAATAGAAATGTCCTCAAAAACTATGGAGAACAATCCAAAAGGCCAAAACACTGCAAAGAGTGTCACCGCAACCCCATAAGCGAATTGAACTCCAAACCACCACCAGATGAAACCCCACACTGGACTCTCCAAGAATATTGGAACTCTCCTAACTTGCTTGGATGCTTTTGAAAAACCCAAAAAAATGGCCAACGCTCACAGAACAATATAGCATAAAAATGGGGATATTACAACGTGATAACCTAGAGAACCAAAGCAAGGCCTACCAACGAGCCCTTCAGAAAAAGTTAAAAAGCATTGTAGAAGGATATTTTCTCTAGATTTTTCCACAAAAATTTTAATAATAATTTGCATACAACTAATTTCAATTAACCCAACAAATTATACTGATTATCATAAATATCAAACTGGAACAAAGATGCTGAAATGAAATATGAATATTGCATTTAAATCTTCAATAGAGCAACAACAAAATTTCCAATCGTAGCCACAGAACCTATAGTCAGATTGGATAGCCAGAAGTATGAATTTGAAGCACAAGTGAGACCCCTGAGTGATATCTCCAACAGACAATTGGTTTCCGTCCACTGCCTCCGAGCTCGAGGGTTTTTGTCCTCAAACCTATTGATAGCCAAAGCTTCCCAGAATTTCCAAGAGAAACCAAACATGAAACCAGGCATGAAGAGAATGAACCTCTCAAAGTTCTTTTACAGCACAACGTTGTGACTCTTTGTTTTCCCTCTTCCTGTCTCTTCATATTCTTTTTTCTCTATCTCTTTATTTTCCTTTTTAACTTAAAATGACTTTAACATTTTTTTACTAGGCTCCATAAAAGTCATTTTAATAATTTATTAAATAATTAAACTAAGTTGTCATTTAATTTGATATAATTTGACAACTTATAATTTAATTATTTAATTGACTACTAATGTCCCAAAAAGGGGACATTACAATCCTCCGTTCCTAGAGATTGCTTGCCCTCAAGCAATCTATATCTCCATGTTGAAACCAAATGCTTAGATCCCATATCAACCTCAAGAATGTTGCTCTGTCAATCCATTGCGCTACTCTAATATAAATAACATCATGCCTGGAATTGTGAAGCCACTCATCAAAATCCCACTGAAATCAAACATGTTGATGCCAGAATCCCAAATTATCATACTATCATAACTGTCAAATATGAGGAGATAGTAGTATCTCAAGGAGTTATCAACATTGAGCAGCTCACCAACTGCAAATGATCTCCCATGGAAGTGCATAACACCCATCATAGACACAATAAAATATATCAGCCCATCCTGAGATTCTGGTGTAAGAATCAAACTGCTCAAAAGCTGAAATCAACACCAACGGATTGAAGGAATTAGTACAATAGTAAACACTCTGAAATGTCATTGAATACATACGAATCATGAGTAAGGAAGTAGCCGAAAATCCATCCCCTATGATCAAAATGTATCTACCATCAATCCTCAACCAAGAACTGCTCAACTGTTGACCCAAAGAATCCATCCGGCTCATTTGTAGATCAGAATTGAACTCATATGTAGGTTGATTGGTAAGTGGGCAGCACTACTAACTCTAGAAATTAATCCACTACAATCCTGTGACCAAACCTCGTCACTAGGAATTGTTCCTGGGTCCCAAATTATGCAATCAATTCCATTCTCATTACTGGAGTTAGAAAGAACTCCCTCATCCAACTCGAAGAGTGGATTATCAAATGTCAAATCAGTGTCCATCTCAAACAAAGAATTGTCAATAACCTGAATATTATCCTTTACTCCCAGCTCCTACTGAAGTTCTGGCTGGTCCAAAAAACTGTTACTTGATCTTTTGGGACAGCTATCCAAGTCATAATTTTGTTGTATGCATGCTGTCAAGTTCCTTAATCACTTCCTTGAAAAACTGAATCCTTCCCCAGCTCTCTTGCTCCTTAAACTGATTAGTGACCAAAATCTGATTTTTTGCTTCTTGAAGAGCAATCTGCGTACTCTCCAATGTCTCTTGAGCATCGTTAATCTCCTTGATGAGCTTAATAACCTCATCCTCCTTTCCCTTCAATTTATTAGCACATACTTCAGCAATCTTTAAAACATGATCCATGTCTGAAAGTTAATATAAATATTCAGATTTCATTGATTCCAAAGCCACTTTGACCATCTGCAACTCAACTACATAAGAATCACCTCCCATACCCCTTTGATTATTTTCCACCTGAGCCTTCCTATAAAGATCTTCAATGATCCTATGAGTGTCATCATAACATACTAAGGCTGCAACAACCATATCATAAGTAACTTTCAGCTGATTCTTCAAAGTATGTTTCTCATCATTGTCATTTTGAAACCCACATTGGCTGTGTGGGTGTGATTTCAACTAAAAACTCCTTTAAAAGAACCACCAACAGCCATTAAAAAATACAAAGCAAGTGGTGAATTGGCTTCAAAGGTCAAAGGTGGTCAAAGAAAGAAGCAAGGAGTCAACAACAAGTCCGTGACAAGCATCCAAAGGGTGAGTGGATAGGCAATACATGTGTTTTCAGATTTAAGTCTGAAGTTTTTCCTCTAGAGGCCAATTTTTTCACAAAATTTATTGGAAATTCTCCATGCACCAAATCTCATCAGAGTTGGTTGCAGGTTGTTTGAAGGGCAAAAACGAAGGTTTCAAGACCAAATATGAGCAACCAAGGGGGTTGGAAGTGCATGTGTCTTCAGTCCTAAGTCTGAAATTTGTCCAGGTGGGACGATTTTCTCCAAAAAATCAGAGAAAATTCCCACGTTGTTTAACCAAACCAGACTTCATTGCTGAGTGTTAAGGAGTCATTCTTGCACAAAATCATTGGGTTTTAAGGAAAAAGCATCAAGGAAAGGTGTGTTTCAGACTTAGTATTCAGAAAATCAGAATTACATTGTGTAGCCAAAGGGTTTGTTTCTCACTTTTGAATCATAAGATGCCTTCATGCCCTTGTTAAAACTCGTGGTCATTCATTGGACTGCATTGGTCATAGAGAAAGGACTAATTTCAAGGACATTTTCATACATGTTACAGGGCAGTCCTCAGAAATATGAGAATTAATGTTTTAATAATGAAATCTAACATTGGCATTTTGAAGTCAAATTTTAGTCATCTAAGGCATGGTCTTCATGATTTTGAAGTCTAATTATACCTAGTTGAAGACTTATTCTTTAGACTAAGTCCTCGGACTTAGTTTTCAGACTTAGTCCTCAGAAAATAATTTAAACTTCACGGATTCAAGATTTTGATTTTTCGTAAGTTTGGGGCAATTAAAGATCAATTTGTTCATTACTCTTAGCACATCAATTCCAAGTTTCATTTGCAGCCTAAGCTATAAATTCTCTAAATCTTAGAATCAAGTTTAAGGATAAAGTTAAAGGTTAGACAGGTCTGAAATTAGTCCCTTTATTTATTTAATCCATTACAAGATGCTAAATTCGAGCTTTGTACCAGGAATCATGTCCAGATCAAAGGCATGGATAGTTGCAAAGAAGTGAACAAAAGAAGGTGGAAGACAAGTTCAAGCTCAAGGCCAAGGATAGCAATGAAGGGGGATTAACCTAAAGCGAGCAAGTTCAAAGGAGGACAACACTTCAAGATAATGCAGGGAAGTGGATGAGGAGAGAAGAAGGATTCAACAATGCAATTACAACATGGATAAATCAGGGAAGTTCAAAGGAGGACAACACTTCAAGATAATGCAGGGAAGTGGATGAGGAGAGAAGAAGGATTCAACAATGCAATTACAACATGGATAAATCCTCAACAGGGCAAAAGGAACTTGATACATTCAAGAAGAAGACTTAGAGGATTCAAGATCAAGCCTACATCAAGCACGGAAGCGGATAAATCCGGATTTAAAAAACAAGGAGTCCATGGACAAGTTCAAGTTCAAATTCAAGGACATTCATGTGTCCCTATGCAAAGCAACTTTCTACTTGATTAAATGCTTGATAAATAAGTATTATCTTATAGGGAGAACAACTTGTCCCTATTCACATCAATTTTCCATAAGGATCAAACAAGATTCAATTTAAGGACAAGTTGTTAGGGACTCCAATTTGTCCTTCTGAGCGATCAAGGCTAGAGGATTCCAAGCCAAGGGGGGTAACGGATAAAGGTATCAAGGATGTCCCAAACAATGGGAGAGGAAAACCTCACCACCCGAGGATGATCAAATTATGCGAGAGGCCTACAAATGAGAAAGACTATCATCCTCAAACACTTAAGAGCATGAAAATTTACAAGTCTATGATCAACATGGAGAAACTAATCACTCCAAGGAGGCTAAGATGTCGCGACCAATTTCAGGGACAAATTCAATCAAGGGGATCCCCATGAAGACGAAGATGACTAGGAATCCCAAGCAATGAAGGGGGATTGGCTCAAAGAGATCAAGTTCGAAGGAGGTTTAACCACTCTAGAAGGATCGGGAGAATGAATAAGTTCTACAAATCAAGAGGACCAAGTCCGAAGATGGAGAACACAAGGAATTCCAAACAATGAAGGTCCAAGTGCAAAGAATTCAGCTACCACAAGTTCTAGACATCTAGGAAAAAGAATTCCAAGAACAATGAAGAATTCCTAAGGATAAAGAAGTGGAATTAAAATAAAGATTGGAAGAAAAAGAGGCATACATATTCTAGAGGATGAGTTGTTGGATGACTAAGCGTCTTCCTATTGGTTCTCCTACTTTTGAATTTTCTCATTGGCCCACATGTTGGTGCCTTGCTTTTATTGGCTATTTGTGGTTGCCCTAATTAGGGTTTTCTTTGAGTGAATCTGGGTCATTGATTCTGATTTAATCCTGGTCGTTCATTGTATTTGGGACTCCTATATAAGCCCTCCTATCATTTGTAAAAAGGAGAGACTTGTTGAAATTGTTGCAATAATGCTATCAAAGTAATTGCTAATTCATTGTTGGTCTTCATGGTGGATTACTTGTGTTGCTTTGGAGTATTGTGTGGTTTCTTCATTTCCTCACTTAAATTAGGATTTTATTTCATGTTGGTTAGATATAGTGTTTAGTTGAATGGAAGATATTTTGGATGCATCTTTGGTGAACTCGATTAGACCAAACCACTAGCTGCTTGTTAATTGTAAGTTTGCCTTGCGTGGTCAAATGGCATATTCAAGAGCTTTACTTAGATTATTGCTTCCACATTGATATGCATTGTTGGATGGTGTTAATGAAATGGAGATAGTTTAAACATCTTACATCTACCTTAGGAGGTTGCACTAGCTTGGTTGATGTCGATGGCTATACTAAGTCTAGTAGAGTCACAAAGGCATTCATCATTTCTTGCATTCTAGGAGTAGAATAGATTTCCTAAATCCTTTCCCTTTGCAGTTTGTTGGTTGGAAGAAGTTAAAGTCAAGTGTGGATATCCATTGAATGAATAGCGTAAGTCCCTTTGTGATGCCCAACATATCACATCATTATAACTCAGTGAAATTCCACAATAAGAAGGAACCTTGGGGTTGTCTCATTTGATCACACAATCCATGTAACTTGTTTAGCATATGAGCATCCTTATTCAAGAGAGAGTTAGAGATTTGGTGTTTCATCCTAGAATACTAAGCATTCGATTTTGCATGTTGTAGTGGCATAAAACTACATCAACATGAAACATCCTAAAAAATAGGAGATTGTCTCTAAACACCAGAAACACCACACAAACCTCCCAAAACCTCTGCAAAAGATACTGACCGAGAAAATGTGGACATTACAATCCGCCCTCCCCAAGATTGCTTATCCAAAATCAATTCTCGACTTCATACCAAAACAACGGCTGCCTGTATTGGTATGCCCAGACAAAGTACCAACTGCAATTGTCTACTAGCTACCTGGACCCCAAAAGAATCTAGAAGAAACAGTACTAGAATCCCTCTGAATGTAGTTGCAGCCTAAAACTTTGTCTATGCTCAGCACTCTATGAAACTCTAGCACTAGGTGAACGAAAGGAGTCCTTGCACTCTTCCCTGGATCCCAATGCCAAAAAGGGAAAATGTGATTCCCACTACTTAGTGGGTCATGCTGTGCCACTAAAGCATCGTTGACAAACAATCACATCCTGCATCGCAGTGGAATCCAAGTCATAGAACTAACCTGCTCTTGCAAGTGAAATGAACGTCTCTCATCTCAACTAGAAATCCACCATACTCAACAACCACTTATCTCCACTGCACTACTTTGAAAAAACCATCATCACTATGTCGAGATCGTTGATGCAATTCAACTGGACCAAAATGAAATGAAATACCAAACAAGTCACCACTTGAAAGCCAAACCATCATATCTCCATATCCAGTATACATGAGAAGATGGGAGCACCTTGTCATCAACACCAAACCACCATCGAAATCCTATAGGGCCTCCATGGATGCGAGGAATAATCGGAATAGATGCGAGACAATATCTAATAACTCCTTGGTTGTTGACATCAGACATAACAACAAACTCATGATTGGCCAACAAACTTGTATGGGAGTAAAAGGTGTCTCTATTGACATGGGATGATAGGAAATCACCGCTATGATATTCTCCAAACAGGAGATGATAATCCCGCTCTCCTTCAAACTCCTGAATAATTGCTACCTCCGACCACCTAGCAGGAGATCCATGCGCCAAACAGTATAACAACCATCCCTTCCCACAGTAAGGAGTACCTCACGCAGATAGGCTAGAACACCAACACGAACCTACTAACCTCTCACCTTAACACCATAATCCCACTTTAATGCGCACATTAGTGCCTCCTGGTCATAAATCGTAGCAATGCTTAACTCATGAGCCAAGGAAATCTCCAAGGTCTACCAACCAAGTGCATGAGTCTCTATTGTATGCATCCCAAATCTTTGGGATAGAACGGCTACATCCTCTACTAAGGAGTCATCCACTAGGTAAGACGTGTCACAAACAAACTCATCAAGTGCTCCATGGATGTTCAAGACCCAAAAAGAACCTGTATCACCCACATCCATCACCATGAGACAACCATCTGTGAAGGAAGACAAACAAAGAGATGTAACGAACGCTCACATGCCAATAAGTCAATACACAAGGTCTCCTAGTCTTGTTGTCATGACTCCGGCCAGCAATATGTATGATACAAAGGGTGTCAACATACCCATACAAGCCAAAGGAATTTTCCTCATACTCAATGTCCATTTGATAGATGTGCCTCCACACACCTCCAAACAACTAAATAGCTGATGTAGACCATGAAAAATCAGGAAGTGCAAGGTAATTCTCAGTAGGACAGCCACTAACCCATGGCAGTTTGGTCAAGATGAAGTCTCCAACTAACAAATAAGTAGCTGCTATATTATAAGAGGTCGGTGGCAACCTCCGAAACGAGCTATGGTAGCATTTAACACCCATCAAGGACAACTCTTGAGTGGCTGGTCCACTATGACTATCATCAAACAAATCAGTACCACCATCAAGAAAATGATCAACAACTACTAAAGTTCCAGTGTTAGTTATCCCCTATTCATCATAAGATATAGAGTGGTGAATACCATGAACGTACCAAAAACGGAGCTTGGCTTGTTGAACCAACACCTCGGGATCACTAACCTTCACAAGCCAACACTCAATCATTCTTTGGGTCTAATCTGATGCTGCTATCCCGAGGTGAACAAATTCAGACTTCTCACAAGAAGCATTATCCAAAACATTATGACCAACCCTCATTTCTTGTACAGCATCAAATGGAGAAGCAATATTATTTATATTTTCATGAGTTCGGGCAGCTAACCCATGAATATAGAAAGGCATAGTGCTGTTGTCATATATCAGAGATTTAAGACAAACTGTAGCATTCCCTTTGCTGCCTCTGAAGCCTTCAATGCTAGAATGTACTCGGCACGATATAGTTATTAAGTACTCCATGACTCCAACCTAGTCCATGCAGTACTCCCAAAAATCTCTCCACTAGAGGTGACACCGAAACCACAAACAACAAGTTATGTGAACCCAAAAAGAATTCTAAATCATACCCTGAATCAAATTGCTTTATTTGCTTGGCCACATACTGCACTAACTCATTCCTTCCATGCCTTGGATATACAGTTAAGGTCTCATTCCTGTCTTTGAATAGAACACCAACAATTGAAGAAGTCTCCAAACTTGTATGGTTTCTCTACCACCTTCTTCTCCTCGTGTGCAATGGCTGCTACAAATGAAGGGATAGAACTGCTGACATAAATCAGAATAACAGACCTGCTGTCATGTCCCATCATGCCCTCTTCCATAACTTCATGTGCTCTTACAAGTGCAGTCCCAAAAGGTGGCATGGGTATTGTAATTTCCTGAGAATAAAGAGGTATAATACTGCTATCCTTGCCCCCAAAATTAGGACTGATTATACCTCGTGTTTTATTGCCTTGGTAGACTTCAATACTAGAGTCTACTTGCACAATATTAGCCTAAATAGCTGACGCATTTCCCATTCCTATCCAACTCCAAGAAGAAATATGCACAACAAATCAAATGTTATCAGTTTGTAAGATCATCTCACTAGACCATCTCTCGGCCGGTGGTCCCCAAGAGGGTAGCCAGTCACATCATGGTGTGGAATAAGGTCAACCTCAAGTTGGAAATTACGTTCCAACTCATGTTCTGCATCAGCTATCGGATCCCACACTATCCTTTGTTTGCCAAATGTATTGCTAGAATCAAGGGATGTTCCACCTTCCAAGTCATAAAGTGGATTGTCATAGGTCTCCTCAACTCCCATCTCAAACAACAAGTTATTGAAGGTTATCCAATTCCGATTTTGTGTAGAAAGTGAACTACTGCTCTGACCAAGATCTAATCAGAATTATTATACCTGTCATCATTGCTATAGCTGCCCCAACTCTCTTGTGCATCCTCCTCATCACTTTCAGCAGTGTACTGTAGATCCAAAACATCAAGGTTGCTAACCTCGTGCTCAAAGTCAGCTACAAATGAAGATAAATCAGATTTCCTCTGCAGACAAAAAATCAACTCCACCAGTGCTAACCGGTATGCCTGTACCATGGTCTGATTGAATGATTGCCTTTTTATTTTCAAACTTAACCTCATGCTTGGATCTAAGCATTGTCCCACAAACCCTCTTGATATCTGAGTGCCTCGTAAGCTCAGTGAGTCCTTCTATCAACTCGGTAATCGTCTTACCAAAAGTATCCATCTATTCAATCACCGTCATAACCCCTACAGCCTATAGGATGGAAGTAAAACTTTTCTCTGATACCACTATAATATCCCACCCCCTTTTGTAATTTTCAAATTAGTTGCGTAATATTTGACTGAGCTTTTCAAGGTTTTTGAGTTTTCACAATGTACTGATTTTTTATTTGCTTTTTGAATTCTTTGATTGAAATATATGCTTGAATGAAAGAGAATCATCTTCTAACAAAAATGAATTCAAATTGCTCAATAAAATACAAACTTCTAGCATTAATCAAGAACTATAACATACCAATTTCGGGTGTCCAACATCTGATCAATATGTTCAGAATTCTGGTTTTTATTTCTGATTTAAACTCTCTTCAAACAGCAGCAATTACAATGGTAATTTGGAAAGAATCCAGCAAATCAAACCCTTTGATTGCATGCCTAGGGTTTGGTGAGCAACACCCAAACCAAAATGCCCTCTAATAAAACCAATTTGCTGATATTAATGTCTACAAGATTGTACACTAATTGGTACAGTCTGTTGCACTGAAGAACTCGGAACTGAAGTATTCCAAGAAAGCCCATGTCTTGCCTGCAGAGCGATAATTAGCTAAAATATGATCAAAAAATGCCCTGTTATTGTGTTCTAAATGGTACGGCTGGAAAGAAAGGCCCCACATTGATAAATCAAACATATAAACCCTATCAAATCTACCCTCCAAGCAAATCTGAAAATGTTACCCTACTCACTCTTGTAGCCTCTAAATACCTGGTAGAAACAATTAATTGTTATGAAGCCCAATGCAAATCCTGTGTAAAAATACTGGTATATTATGCCCTTGGGTGATCTTCCACACCTGCAAATATTCAGACCTGTGAAGGATTTCATCTTGACAAATAATTCCTGCCAAACCCTAGCTCTAAGAGCTCTATAGTACTAAAGATGAATTCTCAAAAAATAATTTCATGTCCCAAATGAATTCACTTTTCTCTTTGTATTTCCATCTCAACTAGGGCACTCAAATTAGGGTTTCATTTGGCAACTTTAATAATTTAATAAGTCACATTTTATTTTATTTATTCATTCTCCATTTAGGCAAATATTTGTGACTTTATAAAGTCACTTTATTTTAGTGTTATAAAATCACTTTATAGCATTTATTATTAAGTCACTTTATTAAAATACAGTCACTTTATAAAGTAATTTTAATTTATTTAATTAAATCATTAAAGTTAATTAACCTTGATAATTCAAAACCAACACCTAGGTCATCCAACTTAAAACTATTGATGCACCTGGTCCCTCGAAGATGTCCAAATATAGCAAGCCAACTCCCAGTCTCCTAAAAAAATAGGAGACTGTCTCTGAACACCTAAAAAGCCACACAAACTTCCCGAAAGGGCCACAAGAGCCCTAGATGAGCTCCCTATCCACTGAATTAGCTTATAGGCCCCCTGCTGATAGGTTAACCTTTGCAAAAGATACTGACCTAGGACATTACAGTTTTAGATTTATTTAAATCTTCCAAGAATGCAAGCTTCCAATTTTAGATCTTGAAGGACCTCGTAGACAAGCTTGAGGCCTCAAACGTTGTACAAGTGATCACTGATTTGACTCGTGTCTGTGAATTAGTTAACATGATGGTGGAGGGTGCTTACAAGGACATTTTCCAAACCCCATGTTGTGTTTATGTGTTGAACAATGAATTGGAAAACATAGGGAAGATGGATTGGGTGAAAGCACAAGTGCAAAAATAAAGAAATATGAAGATGTTCATTTGCAAACATCACTCCTCATTTTCTCGCTTCAAGACTTCTTCGAGTAAGGAATTCCTCAAACTTGTAGATACTAAATATGTTAGTTACTTCATTTTTCTAAAGAGGATGTTTGGGGTGCAAAAGCCTCTACAATTAATGATAGTTGATCCAAAGTGGGGGGTAGATGGCCTAATCCAAACATTGTTGAGTGTAAAAGTGTGAAGCCAAAGACCCTTGATGATGAATAGTGGTCCACTCTAAGATAAGAGAATTCAAATCTTTTATTTTATTGTCAAATTATTAATTTATTAATGTTTGTAACTTGTTAAATATTTTCAATTTTCTTATTAGCATTCACTCATGTCATTTGAGTCTTTAATCTTCTTCCTTTTTTAATGTGTAAATATGTTTATTACTTCATCTCGCCTATTTTCAATTCATCAAATGTGTTAATCAAACTCTCCTATTCTTGGAGAGATTTACGAGACATTTAACATGTTCGGTGAATAAAGTAATTCATAACAAGGATCCTAACTTGGGTGTATATATAGAGAAATCAAGCCCATTGTTACACATACATGGAGCACCATGAACACCTCACGTAATATAACAGCCTATACTATAAATCCCAAATAGTATGCACCAAGCACCAATAGAGTGCCTCCTAATTATGAAGAGATGAAGGCAAGATAATGGAGGTCATTTGAAATATGTATTCAATTGAGATGGCCAACATTACTTCAAATACAATAGATAGTTTTGTTAATCTTCATGGTTTAACATTTAACAAACTAGAGCTAAAGATAAATGGAGCTACATTAACTCAAGCAAATCCTGTTGTTGTGAGGTTTTCACACCATTGCCCCATTGCAAATGGGGACCCCCTCTTTTCGCTTCGTAGTGGGGTAGTTGTCCCAAGTAGTTTAGTTCAATGGAAAATTTCAAGTCTTTGAGTTTAAGAGATGAGTTTGAGCAACTTTAGCTTGCTAGGGGGTCAAGTCAATCAAGGATATCAGTGAGAATTGGGCCAAGCTTGTCAAGGATATGGAATTGAAGTCAAGTAAATTCTTGGAAAATTCTTGTTTCAGTATCAAATGTATCTTAGAAAGTCAGGAAAAGCTATGGAAAAGAACACTGATAGAAGTGTGTTGATTACTGAAATTTGGCTAAGCCTGAAAAATTTTAGAATTTCCCAAAATCTAAATTCTCAATTATAACTCCTATGAATATGAAACCACTCTCAAACATCCTGACAGTATATACATAAAATATAACTTAAAGTGGGACTGATACTTAAATGTTATATTTTATGTTCCGCCCTGCCACTTGAGCCTCTTAATTTCACTTGCCACTTGAGCCTCTTATTTCCACTTGCCACATAGAGGTTGGATTTCCGCATGGCATTGCTACATGAACATAAGAAATCCGCAAGTCATTTTTGCCACTTGCCACATAGAGGTGGAATTTCCGCAAGCCTTTTGCCCTGAGTTGCCAGATTCGGACCCTGGATCCTGGACCCGGATCCGGGTCCAGGTCCGAATTCGCCCTTTGGTCCGTGCTGGATCCGGGCAGGGTCCAACCTAAGTTGCCAGATTCGGACCCTAGATCTCGGATCCAAATCCGGATCTGGATCCGGGTCTAGATTCGCCCTCCGGTCCATACTGGATCCGGGCAGGGTCCAGCTTTGGACCTGTGGGTCCGTCTGGATCCGCGACCGCGGATCCCCACGTACCCACAGGTCCAAATCCGGACCCTGCCCGAATCCAGCACGGACCGGGCCAAATCAAGCGAGGATCCTCAAGGATCCCGCGCAAATCCCGAGGGACCCGTGGCCAACTAAGTAGAAAAGTGGGTCCAAAACACTTAAAAATTTATCAAGCATCATAGATTCATACTATGAAATGATTTAGTTTTAGAATTATGTATATTTCTCTTATTTTTTGTATATATAATGCATATATATATATATATATATATATATATATGCACAAACCCATACGAATCCTAATGGGAAATTTATTTTTTCCCGAATCCACGAACCAGATTCGCGAACCCGAATCGGCAACTTAGCTTTTGCCACATCAACCTCTAATTCCTCCACCTCCTATTTGGCAATTGCCACATACACCTTGGATTCTCACCACTCGCAAAAGGCATACAATTCGATGAAAATAGATAAGAGGTTGGGGGAAGTCGGCCTTGAAGGAGTTAGGATCGTTGAACGATAAGCAAGCATTAACTATTGGCAATCAAACATTTAATGAGGATCAATTTTATTAATTGCCAATAAACTTCAAGCGCCACGAATTTAATGAGGAGCTACGAATTTGATACCAAGAGCCACGATTTTAATGGAATGGATTTATATTAATTTAATTTTGTTTCTAAAGGCCAGGTGGCCTACATTGAAGAGACACATTGATTAAGCATCAAAGGCCTATATATTGGGTGTAGAATCCAATTCAACACCTAATTCAAAACATTGTTTTCAAAAGCAGATCAAATGCTCAGAAAAGATCAAATTTCCTCTACAGCAACAGCAAGATTTTCATTGATCATTCGAATTTTGGAGAAAACAATAGTTACATTTGGAGGCCAATGCGAAACACTTATAAATCTGGGCAAAGAAGGCAGTCAAGATCAAATCAAACTTATACATTGCTGATCTGAGTCATGCACCCAGAATTGGATCATCAGCAGCAAGGTGAAGTGGATTTCTTATAGTAAATTCGAAGTGATGAAGGGGATTTGTATGCACTTTCAGATTTCAAATTTGACTAGGAATGGAAATGGAGTGGCAATGGTTGACGTTTGAGCTTTAGTCTAATCAATTGCATTGAAGGCATCAAGGTTTGATTAAGGACAACTTAGTTTTTTGGAAAAGTGTTGTCCTCAATTTTGCGTTCCCCAAAATTGGGGCAACCCTACGCAATTCTCAATTGATTGCTAGGAGTTTTTCTCTAAGCCTGTCGATGTTATGGAAGGAATATTTTTCAATAGAATCAGTCATCCCCTGATTTTGATTGTTCTTTCTTCTAACTAAACGTCAAGTCCTTTCTTGTTTTTTCGCTTTGTTTTGCGTCTTGTTTTGGTTTCCAGTTTTGGGTGGCGTCCTTGGTTTTTCGGTAGCATTGTGAGCAGTCTTCCGTGTTCTTCCAATGTCAATATAAGAATGATCTTTTATGGTCGATCGCCTAAAGTATAAGCTTATTTTGTATAAGTGATAGATTTTAAATTCTATTTTAAAAACTTTGCGCCACTCTGCGAAGTTTTGCTTAGGAATTTTAATGATAGCGCGATTCTGAATTGAATCCGCATATCAAATTGTTAAAATTCTAAGACGTATACAAACATTTTAAAGTTCTTTAGCATTTAAAATAGATTCTAAAAAAAGACAATTATTGCGTATGCGTATATTGTCAATAGAAATTTATTTTAAAAGAAAAATAATAAATAAACGACAAGATTTATAAAAGATCGTCTAAATTGTAAATCTTGTAAATCATTGATAATTATTATTTAAATGAAAACGATTTATTATTATTATTTTAAACAAAAA
>MU225445.1:2027832-2064901 GCA_018584345.1 Thuja plicata
TTACTGATTCGAGGTGAGGACAGGAGACTTTGAGCTCATTGTATCACCTCGTCTTTAGATAAATCAACCGCTGCCTCGTTTGATTGTTCTTACGTCAATCATCGAGTCACCGGCATTACTGTTGCAACGTGAACTGTATGTGCTACAGTTCAGTTCTACTTGAAGCCACCTGCGGTAAGAAGGGAGCCTCCCCTATTGCTGAGAGGAGAGAGAAATCTCACATACTGCTGCCTAAAACGCACGTTTTGCAAGTTGTAGTCTTAGTGACTTGCAAAATATTTAGCCAACAAAAAGGTACAAAGTACAAGATGAATTCTTTCATGTGAAACCTTGCCGCATGAAGGGTGGAAATCTGACCTCCATGTGGCAAATCTTGCCAGATCAAGCAGTGTAATCCACCCTCTCATGTGGCAACCCTTGACACACGTGGAGCCCTTAATTTCGCCATGCCGCATCAATTCTCAAACTCGACCTGCCCTATGAGGGCTGGCATTTGACATTTACAAATCTGATCTTTAAATTGTTACACCGAATTGTGAAGTCTGAATTTGTCTTGCCATGTAAGTATGAAAATCCAACTTTGTCTTTGAGGTGGAAGTTGCCAAATCAGATTGACACTTGGACATGAATCTATGATTTTATTGTGGCACATAACAGTCTGATTTCTGAGCTATACTTGAGGTTTGAATGTTGATCTGTTTTGCCACATCAAGCAGTGGAATCCACCCTCAAGTGGCGAGCATTGACACATCAAGCGGTGGAATCCACCCTCTCAAGTGGCGAGCATTGACACATCAAGCAGTGTGATCCGATTTGTGATGTGGCAATTGCCACATCAGACCTCCAATTCCGATTGTTAATGTTTTGAACCAGAATTTAACAAAGCAAATAGCAGATAAATCAGGAACAAAAGAACACCAGAGATACCCTATGAAAACTCTCCTACTCGAGGGAAAAAACCCAGCCACACCCAAAAAAACGATCCTTTATTTAATGCTAAAAAAGTGGATACAATGCTCTCAAACTTAATTAGAGATAATCTAATCAGTGATTGTTAACACTTAACAATCAAGGAGTATGCCTTTTAGCAAACCAAGCAACACATGCTTAGCATTTGCAATACATACTAGACTTCATAAATCCCGCAGATACTAAAGACAAAGGAAATGATCTACACACTGAAATGATCATACACAGATCATACATAGAATAAATCTGTTACAGACACAGTGCTTACAATTGTAGATATAATAACCTTCCACAGTCACCGAATTTGCTATCTTTCACATATGCTAAAGTCACACACGGTTCTGCTGAAAAATACCACACACTAAATCATCCCAAGAACTAGACTCCGCACCAATTGACTAAGTCGCAGTAACTCAAGGGGCATCACCCGTTACACATACAATGAATCAATGGCAGTTATGATACCAAGTTGATTCAAATCCTCAAGAGATGCAAAAGCCAAGCGGATATGAGAATAGATGAAAAGCCACGCGGATATGAGGATAGATGGCCCATGACAATACAAATGGTAATTCCAACTGAGCTTAATGCTCGATGACACTTGTATACTAACTTCATTAATACTGGGCGGTTACAATTACAAAAGAGAGACGATACATCTCCAGAACAATGAAGGCAAAGAGCTGTCTTCACAACTACAGCCGCACCAATATACGTGCGCATGAAGGCAACAGAAATCTTCTGAGAATGGATAAGGCGGAGAATGAATGATCTCATCAACACGAACAGAATATAATATTGCTGCAACGCATACTCAAAGAAGGTAATATAAAATTAAGGAATAGCTCAACAAGGCCGATCTGAGAAAGCTTGAGAACAAGATAATCATCAGCATAGAAGAATGCATAACCATCGCAGGTACAATGATGTCTCCTAAAGCTACTCAACATTAACACCAACATGTGGAAGATCATTTGGAAACTCAATGTACATTGCCACCAAACCATCATTACATGCGGATCAACCTTAATGTGGGGGGAAATTTAATCATTGAAGTGTGAAATGAAAACATTAAATACCAAGTGTATGCATTTATTAAAGGCAATTGAATGGATAAATGAATGGATTTCATTAAATTGCCTATGAAATTTCAATAGGCCACGACTTTGTGAAAAGAAGCCATGAATTATATTGTCTCCAAGGGAAATTATTAAATGCTTAATGATGGCATTTATTAATGGTGATCGAACTTACAAAGGAAATTGGTTTTATTAAATCACCAATGAGGGGGCACCAATTCAAATCAAATCAACCATTTGCAGGGTAGATCAAGTTTCTAGGAGCAGAGATCACTTCTTGGCTATTCAAATTTGGAGACTAATCTGAAATTTCTACATGGCTGAAGTCAATTGAAGGTGTCAAAAGAAGACTTAATAAAGAAACCAGACCTTCTTACTTGCAGACCTGGGTTGGCAATTTGAATTTGACATGGTAGCAGGTTGGGATTGAAAGAAGACATTGAAAAACCATTAAATTAGCCAAATCTGGGGTGCTACACTTCAATTTTCAAGAAAATCAGAGACTTAGTACTGCGAATTGCAAATCTGGGCATAAAATCTGAGTTTCAAAGTCAAATAATATCAATATTGGGCCTTAAAAGCACTCAGATTTTTGTCATCAGCATATAAGGTATGTGGCTAAAATTTGGCAGTGGATGTTACTCTTTGAAGAGTTCGAACTTAATTGGATGAAAATGAAAATTTTGTATTAAATTCATATGCTCTATCATTAGATTTTCATTTGCATATTAGATTTTAGGATGAAATGGAGAAGTTCGAAGGTAAAATATTGGAAGATCGTTCACGGGTAGCCTTGGTTTTGAATTTCATTTCTTGTTATCCGATTTTCAATCTTTAAAAGAAAAGAATTTCAAATTCGGTACTTATTGGATGGTGATGCGTGTAGGTTGAAGATGCTTAGAGAATGAAGGATTGTGGCAAGATTAAGATAGAAGCCTTCAAACAGAGATCAACAAATTGCAAGCCATTCATCAAGGATTTCAAGCCAGGTACAATGTGAAAACTTCATGCACCAATAGGCTACAAGTTGTTCAACGTAAGCGAGATTGTTCCAAGACAAAGGGCAAGTCAAAGTGCAATATCATGATACAAATCCAAGTCCAAGTTCGAGGCATTCAAGATGGAATTCAAAGTGCAAGTACAAAATCATGACTAAGACTGCAAGCCAAGGGAAGAAATTATTGCAAATTTGAATTTCCTCCGGGAATCCAAGTTCAATTGGATAGTCCAACTACATGAAACATTTCCTCAAGTGTCATACCAAGGACAAAACATCTAGGAGAAATCAAGAATTCAAGAACAAGCAAATTCAAGTTATGACAATGAGGAAATTTCAAGGCAAAGGATTCCAAAAGATGAGAAAGAATGCATGAAGATGAAGCAACTTGAGAATATGCGCCATCACAATTGAAGGTTTGATAATGTTGAGTATCAAGATATATTTTCTCATCATCAAGAGGTATTTATCAAGTCTATAAG
The DNA here is from genome assembly GCA_018584345.1 of Thuja plicata. Taxonomy (NCBI): domain Eukaryota; kingdom Viridiplantae; phylum Streptophyta; class Pinopsida; order Cupressales; family Cupressaceae; genus Thuja; species Thuja plicata. The sequence continues at coordinate 2,031,360 of MU225445.1, forward strand.
ATAAGCATGCTGAGGTGGGGCCCACTCATCTTCAACCAATCAGAAAATTCAAGTCGCATGTATCAAATATCAACTGCGCCAAGTGTACATGTGGAAGGCATCTAATGCCTCTACCTAACCTATTTTTGGATTGGTCAATAAAAGCATTGTAATTTTCTTATTGGTCCACAAGGTGGTGCTTCATTTTGATTGACCCAGTGATTGGTGCCTTCTTCTATAAGCTTCTACCTAACCAATTTACCAATTGGTTCATAAAGGCATTGTAATTTTCTTATTGACCCACAAGGTGCTGCCCAATTGTAATCTTGGCCCTTGATTTCAAATTAATCAGAGCCCCTCATTATACTGAGAACTACTATAAAAGGAAAAGCCTTGTCATTTGTAAAGAGAGAGACTTGGAGAAATGGTTGCCATAATGCTATCAAAGTAATTGCTAATTCATTGTTGGTCTTCATGGTGGATTACTTGTGTTACTTTGGAGAATTGCATCCCTTCTACATTTCCTCACTTAGATTAGGATTTCTTTTTATGTTGATTAGAAATAGTGTTTAGTTGAGTGGAAGATATTTTGGATGCACCTTTGGTGAACTTGCTTAGACCAAACCACTAGTTGCTTACTGATTGTAAGTTTGCCTTGCGTGATCGAATGGCATATTTATGAGCTTTACTTCGATTATTGCTTGCACATTGATATGCATCGATGGATGGTGTTAATGGAATGGTAATAGTTTGAATATCTTACATCTACCTTAGGAGATTGCACTAGCTTGGTTGATGTCAATGGCGAAACTAAGTTTAGTAGAGGCATGAAGGCATTCATCATCTCTTGCATTCTAGGAGTAGAATAACTTCCTAAACCCTTATCCTTTGCAGTTTGTTTGGTTAGAAGTTGAAGTAGTTGAATATCCATTGATTGAACAGTATAAGTCCCTTTGTGATACCTAACATATCACATCATTATAACTGAGTGAAAGTCCACAATAAGAAGGAACCTTGGGGTTGTGTCTCATTTGATCACACAATTCATATACATTGTTTAGCATATGAGCATCCTTGTTCAAGAGAGAGTTGGAGATTTGGTGTTTCAGAGTTGGAGATTTGGTGTTTCATTTGGAATACTAAGTATTCGATTCTGCATGTTGTAGTGGTATAAAATTCACATCAACACCTACTAGATGGGGAAATGGTATAGCAAAGATAGACCAAAGTTGAAAATGCTTGTCATTTTCCTCCTTTCATGGGTTGCCAATTCCTCTACTACAAAGAGGAATTGGTCCAAATATAATTTCATCCACTCTATCAAGAGGACCAAGCTAACCTCTAAACGAGCAAAGAAGTTGGTGGTTGTGCATAGTGCTTTGCAACTTCAATATTCATAGACTCATAAGTATCAACAAACTCCAACTTTAAGTTGAGATGTTGATCCCAAAGACACCACACAAATTGAAAAGGGAAGGATCTATAATATAGATAGATAGACAGTGCCCCTTCATCATGCTTGTTGATGCTCCATTTTGCCTAGTTTTTGCCACAGTAATGGTTGGCACCTAGTTCTTAGTCAGTCTAGAGGATTAAAGGCTTTTTTTTATTTGATGTGCTAGACAGTTGTGCAATTAGGATCTACATCTTTAAGTGCAAGGACTTCTAATAGGTCAAATCAAGGTTGTAAGTTGTTCAATTTAAAGGATGATCTTAACTAGCTAATGTAATATGTTTAGTTTTCTATTAATCATTCATGGTGAGGGCCCTAATAGACCCTAGACGTATCAATCAAAAAGAAATACTAGCGCAAGAAGGTTGAAGAAGCATAGCATTTGCATCAGCCCTTTTTCTAAGGCATAGAGATTGTAAATTCTTGTAACAAATCACAAAAGAAGTAATCTCAATCATGCAAAGCTCTTTAGAACTAAGTAACATCGCCAGGTTGCTATTAATTCTATTGTGATATAATTGTGACAAATATCCAATGCTGACTTCCTTATATCCAATGCTGACTTCCTTTGTGTAGAAGATGATTTTCTTTAGCTTGAGCAAAGCTATTGAGCCAGCTTACAACATTTTAAATATTGCAATATATTCCAATATATTTTTTCTCGACAAGGTTCTTGATTTCTTAGAAATATTGTGAATTCTTCAATATATCATTGTCAACAACTTTGACCAAAATTTTCACCAATATATCATGATATTATTGGCGATATATCATTGGTATTATCACAATCATTTTCTTTTCTTTTCCTATATAAGCAACAAAACTGCAAATATTTTATCAATCTTCTCTAGAACTTTTATAAATGGGATATATACCTTTTATAGTGTAAGTAATTGTTAAGATTTCCAGCTGCCATTTCTGAATAGGAATTACATTTGTTTGGCAAGGGACAAAAAAAAATGTTGTAATTTCAAATATGAAATGTAGTTACCAATAGTTGTGAAGGCACAAGAATAATTGGATTTGAAAATTTTGTGAATACAAAACATGAATATTGTTATTGTAATTAGAGATTATGATTGTTTCCTTCGATAATAGTGAGCCTGCTATCATTATTTATGATTCGTGAGCATAGTCGTTATTGGTAAAAACTATCCAATATTAAGCTATCCTTTACTTGTAATTATTATTGCATCACAAATGTCAACACTATCATTGATTTGCTATCATTTCTACATATCCAATGATATTGTAAGATTTAGCTATGAAGGTAGCCATCCCCACCCTTGATTCTTTTCAGGACTTCTACAAAAGAACATCTTTCTTCCTCATTTAAGCCTAAATATCCATATTTTTTTATAGCATAAGGTCCCAACCAATTTGATTGGAACGTTCTTTGAGCTTATCAAATCACCAATTTCAACTTATCTAGTTATCATTGTTATACTATTTCATTATCATAAACGAGTGATTACAAAATGAAGACGAAGTCTCCTTATAAAGAGTATTAGAATAGTTAATTTTTCCTTGGTTGTATTTATTTATTTATTTGAGGATAAACCAAGGTATCCTACATTTATTTAATTAGGAGATTCTATGGAATCCCCACATGTATTTTCTCCTCTAGTCCAAGTGGGAGGACATGTCATTTCTCGTAATTCATTTATTAAGGAAATTAGCTTATCCTCCTTAAGAAGATTTTGACACTTGCACAAACCTATTGTGGATGTTGGCATTCATAGATTGGTGAGTTACTTAGTAACTCCTCTCCTCATCTCTATTTAAAAGATGTTCCTCTTTCTCATTTCTACTCTTGAAGTTATTGTAAATGAGCTACTTGCTCTCTCTCTCTCTCTTTCTTAGGCTTTGCCTCATTCTTAATATCACAAGGGGGTTTTCTTTGCTTTTCCCCTTTCAAAATTTCTTATCTCTTTGTTGGCTCTTTTGGTGTATGCTCCTAGTTTATGCATTTCTCATGGTAACATATTTCTCTTCTATTAGCTCTCTTGGATTATTTTTCGTTTCCTTGCTCTTGATTATTTTTCTTTCATGGTATAAGAGCTTGGGTTACTAATCCTTGTTTGAGTAAAAGTTGTTGAAGGTTACCATTTTGTGGAGCACACCTTGTTTTGGAGACTTTTTGAGAAGAGAGAAGATTGAGTTTCATTTCCTAACTTTTGTGTTTGTAGGATTTTGTAATATTTATTTTTTTTAGTTTCTAACCCTATTTGGATGCCTTGCCGCCAGAGAGTTTACTACAATTCTTTCAATTTTTTTATAAAAAAAAAACTCTTAACCTCAGTCGGGAAACCACAAGGTTAAAGTTTCTTCTTGTCTCCTTGCTGGCTCTTTTGGTGTATGCTCCTAGTTTATGCATTTCTCATGGTAACATATCTCTTCTATTAGCTCTCTTGGATTATTTTTCATTTCCTTTCTCTTGATTATTTTCCTTTCAAAGAGAAACAACGAAGAAAGTTTCTAAAAAAGAAAGAGAAACATACTAAACGAGCTAAAACAACTAACTAAGAAATTAGAAACTACCTAAAAGACTAATATGCCTAAATGACCATTAATATAATATTAAATACTTTATTACACTCCCTTAATGGTCATTTTACTAACTACCCAGCTAGGAAACAAAACTTTCAAGTCATTTGGCCATGAATGCATAGAAGGTTGACTCCTCATATTGCTCTGCTACATGAGCCTGTTGCCGAGACTCTCCCTGGTTGGTCTTCTGATCAGCCAACCGCTTTCTGCAGGACCTCTGGATATGACCAAGCTTCCTACAATAGTGGCAAGTGATCTTCTTGGAACCCTCCTCAAATGCGCACTATCATTTCTGTTGAGTGGACAAGCCTTTGCCTTTATCTGTGGCAGTAAATGCATGTTCCACATTGACCATGTCACTGGTGCTACCAAATTGTTGTCTCCACCTAGCTTGATACAATAGCTTATTGGACAACTCATCAAATTTCAAGTCAACATTAGTGGAGGTAATATTGAGGGTCTCAATAAAATGTTCATAGGACCATGATAGACTCTTCTGTGTAATCACTACCATGTCCTCCTCTTCCATCTTGTGACCAATGAACTCTGGTTGATCGCATATTTCCTTGATCTTTATAAGATGCTCCTGCAAAGACATCTTCTCATCCATCATCAGAGAAAACAGCATATTCTTTAAAAAGAAAGCTCGGCTTTTATCCGACGTTTCATAGACTTTTCAGGTGTGCCCAAATCTCTGTAGCAGACTTGTCAGATGGCACTTCTAGAAGTATCTCATCAGTGACAGATAACTTTAGCAACATAATCACTTCTCTGTTACGTTCATCAAACTTACCTGATCTTTGCCTGCAACTGTAGGGCAAATAGAGTTACCCAAGACAAGCTAGTCCAAGCACCGGTACTCAAATCGAGAGCATCCTTTGCTTCTAGGTATTATAGTTCCTGTCGTTGAACCATTGATTGCCCTCCAACATAATGTTGGTCAATGACGCCATCCTTCCTGTTTTCTTATGCACAAAAAACGAGGCTAACTCAAGCTTCAAAAGAATATAATTTTGCTATCAAAAGCCTTCAGCGAAGAACTGGCACAAACTTTGAAAAAAATCTGATTTTCAGGTCAAAACCAGCCAAACCATGGCATGAACTCCCACGACAAATTTGGTCAGAATACAAAACTCATGGTGGTGGGTTTTCTAATTTTTTTTCCACAAAAATCATGGTGATAGGTTTTCTAATTTTTATCCTTAAAAAATTAGAGGATGGGTTTTAATAATATTGTCCTAAAAAATTATATGTAGGTTTTCATAAATTTTTCATTAAACATTCTGGGAGGGTTTTATAATTTTTGTCCATAAAAAATTAATGTGGGTTTTTTGCCATTTTTTGCCTCAAAAATTGTTTTGTACAGGGTTGTACCGTTTATCCTCAAAAACCAAGTTTTGTATTACGATTTGTGTCTCGGATTTGTGTCTTGGGTTTTGATTGATTTTCTCCTTAAAAATTGTGTTTGGTTTTTTTTATTCTATCCTCAAAAATTGTTTTTGGGTTTTCTGGTTTTTCCGGAAAAAATCAAGATTGTTGTTTTGTTGGTTTCAGGGTTTTTTAATTTTTTCCACAAAAAATTATGTTAGGCGTCTTGTTTCAGGGTTTTTAATTTTTTTTTCCGAAAAAAAGATGCTTTGTAAACATCAATTTCAGGGTTTGTTTCCACCAAAATCGTGGTTTCTTGCAGTCTATTTTGGGCTGCACCTGGAGTTGCTAGGGCGAACATCTACAGACGTTTTTTTGTGGTTTTTGACAAAATCATGTCTGGAGGGTTTGCTGATTTTTCAACAAAATCGTTGTTTCAGTTTTTTGTCAATTTCAGCAGCTGATCTCAAAGGAATAGCTTTCTTACCCAACATCAGGTTGGACGGATTCCTGTACTCTTGGTCATTCCCAGAAGTTTTGCAGATTCAAGGAGGGTCTCAGCAATAGGCTCATGTTGCAAGGTGTTTTGATGAGAAGGGGGCAGCCTTCTATGCATCCGGGACCAAAAGACCAGCAGATTGTCTTATGTAGGGTAGTTAGTATGATGACCATTAAGGGAGGGTATTAAAATAATAATGTAAAGTATCTAATGGTCATCAATAGTGAGTTTAGTTTTATTAGTTAGTTTCTATTATCGTATTCAGTTAACGAATGTTTCATTTAGAAATATCGTCTTGTACTTTTCTATTTAAGGAGTCGTCTCCATTGTTTTAATATCGAACTATCAAACTATCAAGTTTTATAACAATCATTCATTGATTGTACACATGTTTTAACTATCTTTGGTAAATCTTAAGATTTTCCAACACATTTACCCGTCTCTCATTAGGTATTCTAATGCTTTAAGACTTTGCCCTTGATATGTCTCATCACCAATAACTCCATAAAGAGAAACTCATGATGAAAGGTTTTTAATTCAAAAGGCATTACAGCCTCGACACATAAACCACTGGATATGGAGATAGACCCAGTGGCTATAAATGATTGTACAACATGCCCACAAGATAGGTGTTAGCTGAGAATGTTAATATATGGCATGCTTATCCATTGTCTTTTGTAATACTTCTAAAGTGTTTTGTTTGTAGTCACATATTATCCTTACTTCATGGGTAGTAAGAGGACAACTTTTTGAATATAGAACTTTTCATTAAACTTCTTCACTTCTCAGTTTTTAAAAGAGTTTCCATTGTCTAAAGACAATAGAAGTAAGAAGCCCAAATCAAAAAATGATGTTATGCATTGTGAAATCACATATTTTGGAGGTTATATTAGATTTCAAAAGAGTGGCCTCAACCATTTACTAAAGTAATTTGTAGTAGTAATGAGTGAGGGTCTGTAAAATGATGTAGGCATAATTTTCTTCAACAAATAGAATCCCCAAATTGGGGATGGTTAAGGCGAGGTAAAGAGTTGGAGTTCTTGAGCAAATGTTGTTGCAATTGTATTGTTAACACAAAATAATTCTAAACATAACAATAGGAGTCTTTCTACATAACACCCAACAAAAACTCACATGAAGTAGCACTTGTGTCAACGTTTTTCCATTAACATGACCTTCACAAATGCACCCATGGGCCTATTGGATTGCAATTATGCTTTTCGCCAACAAATTACATGATAAATAAATAATATATCACGGCTTTCTTCTGATTGTGTATGCAAGTATTTATAAAGTTGTTGGGAGAAAGGAATTTGTAAACATTTGTAAAAGATTCCACACCATAAATCATAGCACATACATGAGAATCTTTATCTCAAATAGCAGGAATTTTTAACTTGTGAATAAGGTGAACTGGGTTTCATTAGAATAAATATTCAACAGTGAAGAAAAACTAGCTATAACATCCACATGCCAATTCCTTTTAAGTAGGCATCCTTGATAGTGTGAGTCAAAAAGTGTTAAGTACTATACCAATGTGATAGGTTAGTTTACGTAGCTTGAGAAGCACCATTTATTTGTCATGCCACAAGTTGGGATTTGCCTTAGATAGTAAGGGACTAAACACCCAAAGTTAAAGCAATGCATTATCTATTGGTTGTCGTTGCACCAAAAGATCGACCTGTTAATGCCTCATACAACCACTTGATTTATACAAGAATAGGAGGCGGTTAAGCCATGTCACAAACCACCACTACACTGCACAGCACAAGGAAACCAAGGGCGCACACCTTGCAACAATCCCCCCCCCAACGCAAGCGCAGGGTTCGAACCTGTGACCTCAACTTTGATATCAATTGTTGGTTGTCGTTGCACCAAAAGATCGACTTGTTAATGCCCGATACAACCACTTCACTTATGCAAACACGGGAGGTGGTTAAGCGATGTCACGAACCACCGTTGCGCTGCACAACACAAGGAGTCCAAGGGCACACACCTTGCAACATTATCCAATAATGAGGGCTTCATATTCATCGATGTTATTTGGACATGGGAATTCAAGATGAAAAAAGAGTGGAATGAGATCTCACCAATGAGAAATGAGGATGACCCCTATACTTGGACTTTTCATACACCATGAATTTTCAAAAAACATAATTCATGTGTTGGACAAATTAGCTTGTCAGATGTGCTATTAGGAATGAATGTATTAATAAAATCATCAATGAGACAGAGCATCAAATATTTGGTCGACAATGACTTGTACTTTGATAGATTTTTGAAATACAAAGTTTAGATCAAACTCAGTAAGGATGTAATGTCCCTAACCTGAATATTAGCTCTATTGGAAATTTTTAGAACAAAATGTTGTCTCTAATTTTGAATTCACAAAATTAGAGAAACCCTTACAAATTTTGAGCTAAAATCATGGTTTTAATCTCTAAGGCACACTTTATGAGGTTTAATCTCATAAGCATAAGGTTATGTATTGTCTTGGTCATAGTTTCCTGCTTTTGTTTTGTCAATTTTCAAGTTTTTGCTTAAGTTTTTGTTGTTTTTTTGTTCAATTTCGGGTTTTGGGTCACCCTTTACAAGTGAAGTCATTGCAAATTTATGTTTTATATCTAAAAAGATACTTGCAAATCGGTTATCAAAACCCGAAATGCAAGTGTTATCTTATAAGATTTCATTTGCAAAACTTGAAACTTGTTCTTACAAACCCGAAAATGCACTTTGTCTTTTTGTTAAGTTATAAAAGCTTGCAAGTCGACTCTTAAAGCCTGAAATACAAGTTTCCATAATTTTATAACTTACAAGAAAAACTTGTAATTGTACCTAAAAGTTCCGATTTCAAGTAAAATTTTAAGTTTTAAAAAGATGTTTTTTGTTAAGTCGGGTTTCATACCCGAAATTATAAGTGTTCCATTTATAAACTTGTCTTTGACCTTTCAAAATCCCACTACAAGTCATGATACTTGTATTTTGGGTCTTCGTAATCGAATTACAAGTCAGAGCTTATAACAAATGGCATGTAACTTGTAAGTAGGGTTACAAAACCCAAATGCAAGTGATAGATTCTTAAGAACATTCAACACATAGAAATTGAAACCCATGAAGCTTGTGATGTGTTTGATTGAAATTCAGCCAGAACTGGTTTGCATTTATGGTGAATGAGATTGATTCATAATCAAACTCTAGCTCTTCCAAAAACAGCTTCATCAATTGGTGCGTCAAACTCTAAGTTCTTTTTCACGTTTTAACCTCCACATTTTGAGCTCCTTGTCTGGGATTTGTGTGTTTGTGGAGGCTTTCTTCATTACTGAGTTTTCAAACTAGGGCATTCTCTTGACATTTTCTCTTATTCCTTTCATTTAAATCGTGCCCGAGGACATTTTTGGTTGCACTCAGAACCCGCGATTTCATCTTTTTCTAAAATCGCTTTTGTTCTTCTATTTGTATTTTGCATCTAAGGGCTTTAATGGTCGCGATTTTGGTGTTTTTAGCTTGCGATTTCAAGTGTTTTAGCTCACTTGTGTGTTGTTATTGATGCCTGAAGTCATCCTCGTTTAGGGTTTCAAGTCTTTGTGTCGATTAAGATGTATGGTTTTCTTCATATTTCTTGCATTCAGGTTGTGAATCGATGATTCCCTTTCTACTTCTTCTCCATATGCCATTGTTGAGTTGGCTAAGCCTTAATTTTGGTAAATATGCCCGCAACTTTTCCCATTTGCATCCTCTACGCAAGTCCTATGCGTTGTGTGTTTCCAGAATTTCCTTTGTGCATCACTATAATCATAAAGCGCTCATGTTACCTCATTTCGGGTTTTTAGGAACTTATTACAAGCTTCAAAGCAAAGCAAAATGCAATTAGTCTCTATAACTACGCCTTTAATCTCCCATATATGTATCAAACTCATTTTGTTTCCCCTCTAAGTTGAAATCAGGCCTTTTGGGCTATGTTGCAACTTCGTGTTACAAGTTGAGAGTACAAATAATGTTTTTCCCCAAACTTGCAATATGCTTTCTAAGACCCAAATTGTGCATTATTCTAGTAAATTCGGGTTTTGGAAACATCATTGCAAATTTCCATCACAACACCAAAATACAAGTGTGTTTTCCCCAAACTTGTAATATGCTTCCTGAAACCTGAATTTAGCCTAAAATGCACTCAAAATCACTTGAAATCGGGTCTCAGGGACTCAATTAGAAGTGCAAGTTGACACATTGCCCTTGTACATTTGAAGTTGCATTCTTGTTTTTCAAAATTGCAAGTCAATATTCATGTTTCTCCCCACTTGCAGTGTGCATTCCAAGACCCAAAATTAAGCTTTGGCACAACTTTTGCATCTTGTTCAACTTGCTCTTGTCAGTCCTGTTTGCACACACGACTTACCAAATCAACAAATTAAGGCATGGACCTTATTTCACAAGCAAACTCCAAGACTAGAGAATGACACAAAGCAAGAACAACATGATGATGAGCCATGCAAGGAGGTGGATAAGTGACAGGAATGATTGAGAACATAGAATGCTTTCAAGACTGAGATGGTTTCCCAATAAAGGCCATTGTGATACAAGAATCGTCAAGGGTGCAAGTTCCTGTTCCGGTTAAGATGCTTTCACCAAACCTGAGTACTTCAATCACAAAGCATCTTGTAGCAGCATGAAGACTGACAAAGGATGATGTAAATAGATTCGTGTCTTCGGACACTTAGAATAGTTTCAATTATGCACTTGTAATTTCTTTTTGACAAATTACATGTAAAATGAAAAGATGTAATTGTAGGTGATCATATCACTTGCAAAGTTGTAACCTGTAATTACATGTAAACATATTGCAAGTCACGTTACATTAGGACTGCAATTTGGAATAAGTCATAGTTAGATGTGGAATAAATCTTAGTTAGTTGTACTTCTCCCACTTTTTGCTCTCAGCCCCTCACCTATAAATAAGAGAGGGTGTTCATTGTAATTTTTTATCTTTTCGCAAGGCAATAAAACTATGTCGGTTTGTTGAGCACACTAAGACTTTGTGCTTAGATGTAAATAAAATTGCTTTCAATCAAAGATGCAAATTGCTTTTAGACTTTGTGCTAATTCAAGATGTTATGTGACGACATTTTCTAAATATTGATCGTGAGTGTCATGCTATTGTTCAAGAGGGATTTAAACTTAATCTTGCAGACTTTGAGCTGCAAATCGTGTTTAGAGTTATAGTTAGATTTTCAGGTTTGATCTTGCAGACTTTGAGTTGCTTATCAAATTTGAAGCTATTGTAGAACGCTCAAACAAGGAGATAACTTGCAGACTTTGTGTTGTTTTTATTTTCTCAATTTGTGCATATAAGGTGAAATATACGTTAGAGACTTTGAGCTGCACATGTATTTCATCCTTGTTCCTGAATTCACATAAGGAGCCGTGGAAAGACTTTGAGCTTTCATGAGCTTCTTGTTTTTAATCTTGCTAAATCATATTCAAAAGATTGTTGTAAGAATGAAACATGTATTCTGAAATAAGAGAATATGACGCAAGAAGAACACCTACTCTGAAAGAAGAGAGTAAGGTGAATGTAACGCCCTATCAATTAGCTTAGTGTACATAATCTTAGGTGTTAAGTTTAGTATAGGTTGTTTTCAGTAACAATAGAGAGGGGGAGCCTTCCCTTAAATAGGAGAGACTGTGTCTCACATGCTGTGGTTGGAACCACTGTTTTGCAATTGATCCTTCAAACTGTCAATCGCAAAATATCCACCCAACACAAAACACTATGCCTGGCACTTTCTAATCACAGAGATCCCAATGTGGTCAAGATAGAATAAAATAACTGGGATGTGACTGTTGGCCAACTAATTTAATTTCTAGTAGCAAACCTTCCAGAAGAATGCTTGCAACTCCCAAACAGAATAATGATGCGTAGATCTTGGCAGCTAAGCCATCCAATCTCTTTTGCAATGCAAATATTAATGAGGTATCTGGTAGTAAGCCTTCGATTGACCACTTGCAATATCAATGCGAAAAATGAGCTAGTGGCATGCCTTCCAAACATACAAAACTTAAACCAGCTATAAATCTTATTACTCTAACAATAAACCGCATAGAAATTTACATGAGGAAATAGTAATTATTATGCTGGAGAAATTACAAATAAATCCTTAATATTCGGCTTTATATCAAAGAATATGTAACTTCTCGAAAACATTAACAATAGCAATGTCACCAATTAAAAAACAAGACTGTAAGCAGCTGAAATGAGATAGATAATCACCTAAACTATATTCTTATATATCGAACATACTTAGTTTGGTGACCAGTTGGAAAATTGGCCTGATCTGAACTTGTATGTTAGCTGAGATTAAATAGTAAAGGCGGCAACCAAAAAAATCAGCAATAACAGTCCAGAAATTGCAGCGAGCAATTAAACAAAAGTTATTCCAAGAAAATGATTGAGTGGCAGCATGGAAAACAAATGTAGTAAACTGAAACAATTCCAAATGGACATAATACAGTTGCTTAGTCAAGATTTCCAAGGAAATACAACAACAAATACACAACGGTGCAATGCATACCCAAGAAGAATTCAGCAGCTTGAATAATATTTAGCATCACTACTCATTCATTTCGCTCTCCAAATTACTAGTTATCATACTGCACCTCCCAAGAAACCTATGGTAAACCTTACTTGTTGCCGTCCATTTAAAAATATACGACACATATCCCAAAAGATTCCCAAACTGTTCATTCATGCAGACACTTATATCTGTACGGCACCCCAGTGGGATGCTAAATCATTTTAATTTGACTCAGCAAACTAAGGGTAATAGCTGTGATCCATCATAAAAATTAAACTAGCAACATCAAAATATGCAATTCTATCCAAAGTTGCAATATTAGATTACTATATGCTATAACAATTGTACACAACTTGTATGAAAAAAATACTACTCAAAATTAAATAAAGGGAATGTCATGAATTAAGGCATTTGATGCCTCCTTGTAATGCACAGAAAAGGTATGACACTAAGTAACAAAGAAGCGGTAATATCTGAAATATAAAATATGCAAATTCAACATTGAAATGAGATTGAATTTTCAGCACTATTATTGCAATATATTGAAATGGGCAGCACCCCAATACAAAATTGATACCAATCCCTCCTTATGCACACTGAAATCTGAAACATTCAACACAAAACCACAAATCTGAAAATAGTTCAAGCCTCAACCAAAATCTGAATACACAACGCACAAACCAAATGAATATGGAAACATTCTCAATCAGCACCAATATGATCCCTGTGTAGTAATGACCTACCCAAAAACCAAAGAAGCTTTGTCCTCCACTAACCTACACACCAAGGTTTTTCTTTCTCAGGAGCAAATATATGAACACAAGGTCCAGACTCCAAACTATTAGAAAAAACAAATTGACAAAATATTTAGAACGATCTTTTTCCTTTCCTAGCCAAGCTGCTTCTTTTATAATCCCTAATTTACTAACTTAAGCCTCCTCCTAGAAGTTTCTAGAATTCTGAATTTCATTTTCTTTTTAATTTAATATTTCAACTAGCCTCTTTCTCCTAGCGACACTTTTTATCATTAGAAAAACACTTTATAATATCGCTTCTAGCTATGTTATTCTAATGATAAAACATGTCATCCTTTTTTCCATGTTATGACAAAGTTATTTGGACAACTCAAGTTATATTATAAATTATTTCCTTGGCTCAAAAAGGGGGCATGACAAAGGATCATATTCATAAACCATCGCACACAAACACAAAACGAAAGATGATATTTTTCTAGCATTTACTTCATAGTCAGCTTTAACAGTAGGATGAATCTTTAAAAGTAATATATAATATCTCAACTTCTGCAAAGCTTATCCCACTACCAGACAAAGCTTCTCCATAGAAGTATAACATGTCTCATGGTCTAGCAAGGTATGACAAATGTAGCAGATGGCATGCTCTTTACCATTTGCATCATGTAGCACTATCCGTCCACCAACAGCTACATTAGTAGCAGAAACATATAATAATAGAGGTTTCCCATGAATGATAGGCATCATGACAAGGTGATGCAACAAGTATTCCTTCATTTTTTCAAAGCTTTTTAACATCCTCATTCGATTCAAACTTGATATCTTTCCAAAGCAATCATGTAAATGGCAATGTGCAGTCAACAAATTGTGCAATAAATTGTCTTATAGATTGAATTTGACCTTGTAAGCTTCATAATTGACTAATGTTTTTTGGTGGCATATTAACAATAGCATCAATCTTTTAGTATCTACATCATGTCATGCGACAATGAATCTCAAAAGTCTACCTCCATCAACACCAAAGACACACTTCTTAGGATTAAGTCTTACTTGGTACTGCCACAAATGTTCACAAACAAACCTTAGGTCATAGATATGATCAGCCTTCATCTTAATTTTCCAAGTATATCATCAACATAATCTTCTAGAATATTATGCATGAGATCATGGAAGATTAAAGGCAATGGCCTTTGGTAAGTAGCTCCAATGTTTATAAGGCCAAAGAGCATAAAAACATAACAAAAGGTGTCACTAACAAATTTGGCTCCAGCGCCAAGGAATGAGAAGTTTCATACCACAAATCCCAATTCAAAATCCACAGGCAAGGCACCTTGGCCATAGATACACTTTGAGATAGGGGTCACCCTTATGGCAATGCATGGACCAAAGCTCACCCATACGTTTCACAATAGGGGCAACTTGCAATAGAATCGAGTGAAACCATATTAAGGAACGAAGCCTACCTCTAGTATTATATGAGCTCTATCAACAATTTCCATGAAATATAAGCTGGAAAAAGGGAAGCTTAGTACTACATGCATTGTAAATTAGGATTCTATGATCCCAATCTTGGCCAACATCACAGCCAAATAGCTTGGTACATATGATCAACCTTCACACTAGATTTAAAAGGGTTCTCAAATAGCTTGACAAGGTCATTCTATCAGCTAAACTTTCCTTTCCTTTTGCCCGTTGTTTCTCTTTGTCAATGGAGCCATTGCCTAAGATGTCACTTTCCAACCAGATTTTGCATTGAGTGGCAACTTGGAAAACCCAAGGGGGAAAACATATTTTTTTCTCAACGTGTCTTTGCTAACTCAAATATCTTTATTTTGAATTCAGAGCCAAATACTTGGCATGGGATTGGTTAGATAATGTGGTGAAATGATGCTATCAAGCACACCTACTTTTTACACATCTATGGGTGCTAGCTAGCACTCTTTTTCCATCATTCATACAAGACAACCATTATCACCTACTCTGCAATTGGGAGTTGCCAAACTTCATAAACATAAGCAAATTATTGATTATCATTTTGACACGAAGCTCAAATCAAAGCCCATCTTCACTGGCTTAAGATTGAGAATAAAGTCTTAGTGAAATTCTTTCAATCCTGATAGGCTTATCCACTCATCAAAAAATCAGATGCATCGAACAAGCTTAGCAGCTCTTCACGAAGCTTTCTGACATTCTTCAATCTTTTGTATGTAATTATCAAAAGGTCTTCCAAGCTCAAGAGCCTTCGTCTAAACAAGATCTTGCTCGTCAGCAAGCATTATTTTGGTCGTGTGTCAACTTTCTGCTTCGCAACAAGCAATGTGTAACCAAACTATCACCTAGAAAGATCTTCATAGAGTTTCTTAAAATTCTTCAAGCTTTTGTGCACCATTATCAATAGATCTTCCAAGCTCAAAACCCTTCACCTAAAAAAGATCTTTCTCTTCAAAAATGCACTAGTGTGGTCTTATGCTAACTTTCTACTTCACAACGAGTGATGTGTGACCAACTTCTTGCCCAAGCAAATCTTTATGGAGTAGTCCTCAAGATGGCCAACAACAAATCCCCACAATGTGATGATTTTCCAAGGAAAAAAATTTAGCCCTTATGAAATACTATTGGCAATGAGTTTTCTCAAGTTTTACCAAAACGCATTTCATACTAATTCTAGGTGATGCTATGTAAGAACCCCGATGGTTCTACCTCTAATTCAGTGTCTCTGAAAGATATTATTTTTGTGAGGTTTATAGTTCTTTGATGTTTTTTCAGAATTTGTGTTTTTTTGGTCATATATTAGACATATATTTTCAGAAGTTATATTAGACATTTATTATTATTTTTGTGAGGTTTTCAAGAAGTTAAGCGAACTATTCATTGAGCAATCATTTTTTTATTATCACAATGCAATTCTTCCCATCAACTTAATTCATTCTTTTCCAAACAAGAGTTACAAATATGAATGCAATATTGATAATATATGTCTGAAACTAATTATAAAGAACCTGTAGTAGTTCGCATGCATGTAACATATTCCAGACTTGATCACGCCCTTATGGAATGATCTCATTTTGTTTCTAAGGCTTGAAATCTTTGTATAAAGGCACTAACAACAAAACATGCCTCTTGGAAGACTAATGTTGGCCCTTGCAACTGAAACACAGCCTGTAACAATGCATGGCGTCCTTCTCTCAAACTGCGGCAGCCTTTAATTCCAAACACAGCCCTTCATATAGCTGTGATCTGCATTAAATAACCACTCCTATGTCTTGCAACCTGTATCTGTGTTGGAACGCTAAATCTTCTACAGAATTTGATCACCAAATTAAGCACAATCATAACCTCTGGATGAGGTTATCGCTGGCACAATTCACTGGCAGAGAACAACCAATTCAAAGTGCAAAATCTTAGAAGAATTCTCAATTCTTCCAGCTCACTTACCAAACCCTAGGCACAACTCAATCACCAAATTCACCAATTTCAAATGCACAATAGAATGGTTCGATCCTTGCATTTGAGTGAATTTATAATTCTCAATGCAAATCGGCCAGAGGCTTCTTGGTCACACTTCTCATAACTTAACGCACATCCTTTGTGAATACATTTGAAATAATAATATTTAATTCCTCCACTCAAAGTTTGGCGCCAACATATGAATTAATTATAAAATAATCATTGAAGGCACTTTGATTATATAACTTAGCCCATGCACATTATTATTTTTATAATTGCCCTTTGTAATATATAATTAATAAGGTACGACTTTATTAATAATAAAATAATAGTGCACACAGGCTATAAATGCTTCTCTAAAGAATCAACGATAAATCCAGACGTATACTGCAAATGTCAGATATCCAAGTGCCTTGCCCAAAATAGCACCTGCGTGAAATTGACTTACTATAAATAGTAAGTCATTGAAGGTAAGCTCTGTCAACGCTACCAAAACTCAACACTGCCACCAATGGCTTTTCCCGAAATAGACACTTACTATAAATATTAAGTGTGCCAATTTGACTCAAACAAAGGACAATCCCTGAACATCCCTGACCTCCAGAGTGGGAAAATAGCCTCTGGCTCGACCAACTGAGACCCTCTATCCAACTGAATAGCCTCCGAGGATCACTGATAGGCTAATCCTCACTGCAACCCAAGGTGAGCAAAAATGAGGCCATTACAGTCCACCCTCCCTGAAATTGTTTGTCCCCAAGCAATCTCGCATCCAACAGCTCACTGGACTCCATCTGAAAGGGAGTCACGCCTCCACCAGGATCCCACGTATAAATATGTGTAATGTTGCTATCATCACCAACTAACTCTTGTATTGACAACATCATCCATATAATCAACAGAGTCTGCCTAACTGAACTCAATGCAACAACTGGTAATGTTGAAGCAGGAACATCACATGGAAGCATCTCTACAGGCAGACTAGATTTGCCCCCTTTCTCTGCGCAAAATAATCTATTATACCATTCATCCAGCTCATGCATTGTCGAACTGTGCACACGAAAGATATCTTGTACATGTGGATCAAAAGAAAAATGATGAGCACTCCTCACTATGTAGTTACGGTAAAAAGCTCCAATCTTCGTCAATGGCTCATCACTAACAATTATGGAATCAGGAGATGGCTCCAATCCCTGACCCCAAACAGTTGGTTGGGCAGGGCCTCTAGTAACCTTCTCTGCACACCCAACCACAAAATCTTTGTGAGGAAGCATTATAGTCAGAGTATCTACAATCGCTCCCACCAAATGTTGTATGTTACATTAACCTCAGATGAGAGTAGCCTCAGTGACTCCAAACGGTCCCTCCAGAAACTTCAGACTCTCAAGCAGGTACTCAATAAATGTATCTGTGCAGTAAAAACAATATGAAACAGAATCAACCTGTTTTCCTGCTATCCTCAGCTGATCACTCTGACTCTATGACACAACAAGCTATTAATCACCACCAGCTGCATGAGATGAAGTAACAGATTTGTTTCCAAGAGAGGGAAACAAATCAACATGAGAGTCATACTCCCAACCAGATGACACTGTGCAAGTCCCCTGTGAAGATGATGGAGTAGCGTCATGTACTAACACACAACTCTCTGGAGAATCCACCACTGCCACACAAGAGCTATCAGCAATCTGACCAGCACATTTGTCATAATACTAACCTTGAGAGAGCCAAATGCAACCTGTGGCTCTCTACTACTCTCACCCAGTTTACTCACCCCAACTAAGACTAATGCACTTGAATCCATGATGGATGTAGCCACATCCTCAACACATTCGTCACCACAACCCGTGGATATAAGGTCATCACCAACTATCACTGTAGAAGATTGTGTTGTGTCTGTAGCTAGTGAAGATTGTGTCAAACTCAACTCTACGTTAAGATCCTCTAATCGTGACTGTGACTCCTGAAGTGCCAACTGTGCTCTCTCCAATGAATCTATAGTCACTCCCAATTCATGAGTGAGCTCATTTACCTCCTCTTCCTTCCCCCTCAGCGCATCATAACAAGTGTGATCCCACTCAAGAAGATAGTCTCTATCAGCCAATAATTGTAAATAGTTTTGTTTCATTATTTTGATGGCTTCTCGAAGTGTATAAAATTTTGTAAAGAAAAGACTACCATCAAAGTGCTCATCTTCACAGGAGTGCTCCAACCATAGGTAGCCAGCATCTGACGAGCAACATCAAAGTGTTCTATGGTTGTGGCAATCATTATGTCATTAACATTCAATTGCCCAACCAAATGATGTCTCTGAAATTCATGGCTCCCATGCAAGCTCTCTGAATCAAAGTCTGCACTGTGATATGAAGTTGTATCTGCAATGCTCGCCTCATGATCAACAACATCCTATGTGCTTTCACCAGCGCACACATCAACCATGGAACTGTTGCTATGTACCTCAAAAGATGGCTCAACTGGTAATGTGGACGCTGCTATTTTGACCATCTCTTCATACACTTCCGCTTCCAAGTCACGATCCTGGGACCTATTACCAACCACTGAGCTTTCTGATTTATTTTCCCATGTCTGATTTGCAAAATCAGACTTGTCACCTACATCTGTATCACATAACTCATCTCTAACACTCAAATATCGAGTGTCTACATAGGAGGACTCCATACAACCATCTTTCACCCATGGAATGGCTGCTATCACATGAGTAGGCTCAATACTAAGTCTGCTGTCATAAAAATTAGAATTGTTATCCATGTTGATAACAATTTCTTGAGCGCCAACATTCTCTTCGAATTTCACCCTCTTTTCCATTATTTCCTTTGTACTGATAAAATTATTAGTATTAGTGTTTGCCTCCTATTTCTTTCCAAACAAAGGATCCATGATCTCAGGATGTTGTAGAAACCTTGATAAATTCTTGTCATAGTTTTGAAGGGCATGCATGAGCTTTGGCATGAGATCCTGTATAGACTTCGTTTTACCCATGATTCACAACTAACCCTCTGTTCTGAATGAAAGAAGCTTCCCCAACAGGATGGCAGGAAAACGCTTTGATACCACTGTAAGAACCCCGATGGTTCTACCTCTGATTCACTGTCTCTGAAAGATATTGTATTTGCAAGTTTTATAGTTCTTTGGTGTTTTTTCATATTTTTTGTTTGTTTTTTTGTTTTTTCAACAATATATGGAATTGAAATACAATACTTGAAATTTCAAGAAGTTAAGTGAACTAATCATTTTTATTATTATCACAATGCAATTCTTCCTATCAACTTAATTCATTCTTTTCCAAACAAGAGTTACAAATATGAATGCAATGTTGATAATATGTGTCTGAAACTAATTATAAAGAACCTGTAATAGTTCACATGCACGTAACATATTCCAGACTTGATCACAGCCTTATGGAATGATCTCATTTGGTTTCTAAGGCTCCAAATCTTTGCATGAAGGCACTAACAACAAAACATGTCGCTTGGAAGACTAATGTTGGCCCTTGCAACTGAAACGCAGCCTGTAACAATGCATGTTGCCCTTCTCTCAAATTGCAGCAGCCTTTAATTCCAAGCACAGCCCTTCATATAGCTGCGTTCTGCATTAAATAACCACTCCTCTGTCTTGGAACGCTAAATCTTCTACACAATTTGATCACCAAATTAAGCACAATCATAACCTCTGGATGAGGTTATAACTGGCAGAGAACAACCAATTCAAAGTGCAAAATCTCAGAAGAATTCTAAATTCTTCCAGCTTACAATTACTCAAACCCTAGGCACAACTCAATCACCAAATTCACCAATTTCAAATGCACAATAGAATGGTTTTATCCTTGCATTAAAGTGAATTTATAATTCTCAATGCAAATCGGCCAGAGGCTTCTTGGTCACACTTCTCATAACTTAACGCACATCCTCTGTGAATACATTTGAAATAATAATATTTAATTCCTCGACTCTCAAGGTTTGGTGCCAACATATGAATTAATTATAAAATAATCATTGAAGGCGCTTTAATTATATAACTTAGCTCATGCACTTTATTATTTTTATAATTGTTGTTTGTAATATATTATTAATAAAAGTACAACTTTATTAATAATAAAATAATCGTGCACACGAGCTATAAATGCTTCTCCAAAGAATCAACAATAAATCCAGATGTATACTACAAATGTCAGATATCCAAGTGCCTTGCCCAAAATAGCAACTGCATGAAATTGACTTACTATAAATAGTAAGTCCTTGAAGGTAAGCTTTGTCGACGCTACCAAAACTCAACACTACCACCAAGTTGTTCAAGCGCCCTGCTAAATACAATAACCCTGACTTTTCCCGAAATAGACACTTACTATAAATAGTAAGTGTGCCAATCTGACTCAAACAAAGGACAATCCTTGAACATCCCTGACCTCCGAAGTGGGAAAATAGCCTCTGGCTCGACCAACTGAGACCCTCTATCCAACTGGTTAGCCTACGAGGATCACTAATAGGCTAATCCTCACTACAACCCAAGGTGAGCAAAAATGGGGACATAACATGCTATCAGCAAAAGAAATATCAAATTCACACCAAAGTCTGGGGAACCATAAGATATAGCAATTGGAGAGCTATCAATCTGGTTAGCATCTTCTATAAAATCATTGACAAAGCCCTTGCCCTTCAGCCACACCATCTACTTCCTCTCACTGTCCAACCGAAACAAACTAGTTTCATAATAATCAAATAGATTCTCGACAATATTCTTGTTATCTAAGAAGGAATGGAATGTGTCGAGTACTTGCCCTTTAGCCACATCATCTACTTCCTCTCATTGACCAAATTGAACAAACTAGTTTTATAAAAAGTGGTTACAGTCTTGACAATTTTCTTGTTATCTTGTAAAGTATGGAATGGGTCAAGCACTTTCATTAATAAGCCATATTTATCAAGATTGGCCTTCCAAAGCCTATGATCAAATTGTGTGGTCCTTTATTCTTGTCATGATTCAAACAGTAGGATTTAGGTCTAATTTCATGCATTTTATTTGTAGATGCCTCTACTTGGCTCCCCATTAATGATAGACAATCTTCATCATTTGAGCTTGTTAGATCTATAAGATAGGGTTATTCAATTGTTCTTGCTCTTGCTCTTGCTCTTGCTCTTGCTCTTTATGTGCTTTTTGCTAAAGGATTTGAATATTTACTTGCAAATGTTGGCTAGCAAAATTTTATTAAAGAAAAATTTATCTTTTCATTTCTTCTCAACAACTTGTTAATGTTCTGGGACTCTATCCAGAACATGGAATCTCAGATGGAAGAAATCCAGATAATGGAAGAACAGATGGATGTTGTTGAGAAGTGATTAGTATTGCTGGAATGTTTTGGTTGCTGGGAGTTTTTTGTCGCTGCTGTTTTGCTGGAAGTTTATCGTAGTCTATCTTTTTGTTTTGTTATGAACTTTGTAAGTGTTATATGGGGTTAAGCCCTTTTTTGGTTTCCTATCTTCTTTGACAAATAGTTGTTGTGTTGGTCTTTTATGCTTATCTTTATATCTTTGTTAAAGGGTTTCGGGGCCCCTTCAAAACCTGTTGTTACCTTAATCAAAAACAACACGTTAATGGTCATTTTGCTACTGACTCTTTTCTCACTCTCCTAGAAGAGGAGGATAGTTTCAAAAAAGTCTTGTAATGCCATCATATTATTTCTTTAGCCTTCAACTCCAAAATTCAAAGGCAAAAAAAAGGCAATGTAATAGGCAATTCTTCCTTCTTTTGCCTTATTGGCTCAATGTGCCATGCCCCTGCCATGAAGGGGATATGTGGAGGAAGGAAGAAAGAATGGAGCAAAGGAATTCAAGAAGCATTAATGGAAGAAGAAAGAAATGGGAAGAAGATAAGGAAGTCTCATTCAAAGGGGCAGCAATAATGAATGGTTGTGACCCTTTAAAGGGTGGTAATTGTGAAAGGTTGTGACCATGTGACTCTCCCTCACATTGGAGGATATAAAGGGGAGAAGGTTTCATTTGAGGAGGAGACAAAACAGGGAGATCAATTTAGGGAATAGTATATCATTCTCAAAGGCAACAATGAAAAGTGGTGACTCAATTCTTATGAAAGGTGGTGACCCTTCCACCAATAAGGTATAAGGGAGAATTCATTCCGAGCATTGAAGGGGGTATTACATAATGCCTTTAGCTAGAAATGATAAAATATTCAATTTTTTGGGAATCCCTTTTGCCTTCCAAGCCTCCCTTTTTCCCTTGTGGCAGTTTGTTATTGCATTTGTGGAAAAGAAATTAGCTTACTAAATCACTATACCTTTCTCTTGCTGGGAAATTTCAAGTTTGTTATAAGATTCTAGTGTTCATCCATGTGTATTATTTGTCTTGTTGGGTGCCCTCAAAAGTCTCATATCAAAAGCTTGAAAAGTTGCTCAAGCATTTCCTTTGGGATTCTTCTTAGCAAGGCAAAGACATTTACCAAGTTGCCAAGGATTTTTGTTGCCTACACTAGGATTCTTGAGGCCTTGGCCTCATTGTTGTTTAACGTCGAGGTTCGGGTCTTTGTGCCAAATGGATAATTCAAGCCATTGACGTCAATGAAGCTTGGAAGTTTTTTCTTCGTCATTGTATCTCTAAAAGTATCCCCTTGGTTCTAAAGCTTGGAAAGATCTAGGTCTTCACTCCATTTTTGTTATGAAGTGTTTATATTTTAAAGCACTTTTGTGGTTAAAAAATATGGAAGGCTTGGGGGCCGTAAAACCATTGCTAATGTGTAGTGGTAATGATTTGCACAATGGGCTTTCTATCAACCAGCACTCTCTTTGTTGGTCTGCTATGATTACTTGCCAAGAGACCTCTTGCCAAAAAATCTTGTGTCTATGCCCTTAAGTCTCTTCATACATGTGTTCAAACTATTTATGACTTGTTCTCTAAAACTACTATAAATTGGTTCTCTTGTTCTGATGCAAAGACAAAATCTAGATTGGGAATCAAACTTTGTATTTTCAAAACATTGTGGACTTTGTACCTCCAAAGATGCTTCACAAAATCGGGTTAGATGTCCCAGCGTATTACCTACCAAAATCCCCTCATTGTTTCCCAATTGATTCATTTGGGTGTTGTCAATCCCCATTGTCCTTTTTCTAGACAAATGGAAACTCTCAAGCATCTCTTGCAGTTGTGTAACAAAGCTCAAGCTACTTGAGATTGGATTTGTATTTATTATAACCTTTCAAGCTAATACCCTTGTCTGGAATATAATGCTTTTAGGGGACTGACTCAGGCTTCCTACTAAATTCACTCAAACATTACATGCTTTTAAAGTAGAAGTTTAGTTCAATATTTGTAAAGACAGGAACTCAAGTCTTTTTTTTTTGGAGCCTCTATTGATATTCATTTATCAATTTATACTAAGGCTATGATATGTTCCAATTTCTTCTTGTAGATCCAAGTGCAAGCCAACAAGGGTTTAGTTGAGGTTTCACTTGAGGTTGCTCACTTACAAGTGTTGATGGATCACTGGGGCAACCCTCCTTGCACAATTATCTGAGTTCCATCTGCTTACCCCACACATGTCATTCCCCTCCTAGAAGATGTCGAATTGGACATAGCCATACTTCTCGGCCTTCTCATGGTTCCCCTCCACTTCAATGCAGATCTTCAAGATGGTCCCAATTTCCCATGTCAAGGTTGATAATCCACCTATATACAATGCGCATCAAGATTCAACCAATGAAGATGTTACTAAGACAAGATGGGAATCCCCTTCTCACAAAAAGATCTGCCTAATATATGGGCAATCCTGGAGATCGTGATCCACCACCTACTAGTTTTTTTGTTTTTTTTTATGGGTACCACCTACTAGTTTTATTCTTTAGCTGCTTAGTATACGATTAATTTTCATTTGAACTTTGTTTATGTTGTTGTTTTAGATTTTGCCTTTCTTGAACTTCAGGGTGTGATGCTTTTTCTTTTGCGAATACAGTGTTAAATAATTTTAATAAAGTAATAGAATATACAATTTTTAGAAAATGGTTTTATAAAGATCATGTGTCTCCCTTTTTTTTCATTTTATGTTCTTGACGAAAACAGGCTTTTAAAAAAAAATTGGCAAATATATGATTGTCCAACCAATGAGAGCTAGTACCCAAGTATTTGTGAAGATTACATTGAAGATATTTAGTACTCTTGTCGTTGTGAGGAATAATGCAGATATTCCAGTACGCTAGCTACTTCATTTTTTAAAATGAATAAAGCTAACCTTCTGAAAAAGGAAAGTATTGGATTGGTAAAAGAAAGGTCAAGCGCTTGGTATTCTCCATCGTGAGATCATTATAAGAGTTTCAGGCTTCTCTTCTTTTTCTTTAGCCGATCTTTCTTCTCTCCTGATGACGGATTCCATGTGTGAATTCAAAGCACTGAAGCCAAAGGATGTGATTTCAGTGAAAGAAACAATTTTTTTGGCAAATAAATAAGAAGTCGACCTTTTGAACTATTCTTCCATGCAAAAGAAGTGTGCAAATTACACTACAAGAGATCAAATATACGCTGTAAATAATCATAATTCAAGCAGGCATATGCGCCAGAACTCGTAATAAGTTCCTGAACAACAATCACTCGATCACTAAAAAAGGCAGTATATTGGAATCATAATTCCCTCCTCATACAATTGAACAAAACTAAGCATAAATACCAAATCTACTCAGCTGAAGGGCGTTTACATAACACACGGATAGAAGAGAAAGTGGATTGTTATAAGGACAAAGGCAAAGCAGATCCAGGAGAAAGAAAACCCTTACATCTCAAAAGTTAAGCTCGCATTCTGCAAAACGTAGAAGACTCGCTATTCCGCAGAATAAAAATAGAAATTTTTGGAAGTTTCAACTCTTCGAATCTCTGCCCTGCTTCCTTTGCCTCTTTATAAGTAACTCCAATTGCTAGTTTCCATGGGTGTCCTCAGATGAATGTTGGACCTCCAGTTAACGCAGTAATGGACATCTGCCCAACACCAAGTTTCATGTGCGTTTACCGTAGGTATTGCCCTCCAGCTAGTTCTTTCCGACTCCTTTCCTGTCTTGTCGTCATCATTAATACTTTAATGCGATCTCCTCCCACTCTTACCCTTCATTTTTTGGCAAGGATCATTCCACTGCTGCAATGCAATTTGTTCGAAGTTTTAGTTGATACTCATTAATTGAGTAATTACTGATTATTCTAATAGTGTTAAAATTGTTATGAAAATAAATTATTTTAATAGATATATAGTATTTATTTTTTATTTAAAGAGTTTTTAATATATTTTTTAAAAATAAATGAAAATAGAAGAAATTGTGTATTTCATATATTAATTTATTAAGTATATAATTGTTTAAATTAATAAATTTTTGTATAGTAAATAATTTGGTACTATTGATATAATTATATATTTAAGATGAGTAAATTATTTATTAAAATTATATATCTATATAAATCTATTTAAAAATCATCAAAGAAATAATATATCTCGTATAATTTTGAGATAAGATGAATAAATAAATTATTGAAAATGTAGGGTTCTTTGTGTCTTTGGGGGTAGGGGTTGTGAGGGATGGCTAGCATCCCATTCAATTTCTTTTAAACATGTGGTTCAAATGGATGAGAGCTGACTTCTAAGCATATAAATGCTATGAATTTTCTCATGTGGACCACACATTATGTAAGGTCTAGATCTAAATTTGGATGAAAATTTTGGCTTTAATGGATGCTTGAACAAGAGCTTGACTTGTTGTGGTTATTAACCTAGATACTATTGTTGAAGATGTGCTTTATTTAATAGAACATACTTTGATTTGTAGTACTTGCCAAATAGATGGAAATTTGGAGGATTTTTTTTTATATTAAAGATAAAGTGTAAACAAATTACATAATTAGAGAACAAAGAATCAAGACAACTTGTAATTGCCTCAAAAGAACTAAAGAAATATACTAGTTGTCTTAGTGATCAAGCAAGGCCAATTCACAAGGATTATGGACAAACTTCCAAAACAATCATATCAACAAAATTACAGGCTATTTATTGTTGTACATTGGTTAGATCAAAATATTATTACAAAATGTATAAATATTGAATAACAAGATTGAGAAGCCTAGAAATTCTTGCTCTCGCTAAATTGATCAGGACCTGTAATCACCCAAAATGGCCTCGTAGACTATGAGCCCCTTTCTAAACATTAAAATTTTAAATACTAGATACATCTTATGCTTAATCAATTTAGTATATTTATTTAATCTCTTATTTTCTTGATCAAATCACTACTTAATATTTTATTTTATTATATCCTAAAGTTTGACCACTTTATCCTAAGCTTTATTTAATTAAGAGAACATGCTCTCTTTTAATTAAATAATAAATCCACCTTATCCTATGTGTGCACATCAAAAAGGAATTCCCTAATTTAAAATAAAAAGAAAAAGACTTTTTGTCTACACATTGAATGCAGACTTTCCAAGATGAGTGGAATCTCCTTTTGCCTCTTAATCCTAACCACTCATTTCTTTTGCCTCTTAATCTCCTTCACTCCCACCAAAACCTTACCTAACCTTTAATCTCAGCCACTCATTTTTCATCTTTGAATCCTAGCCCTTCATTTTCATAGCAATTCTATAAAAGGAGGCTCTCTCCTCACTCTTGAAAAAAGGATAATAGATACTCACTCATGTTATTGTTATGCTATCACTTTATTTACTTGCATTATTAGAGAATTCTTGAGCACTCTTTCATTCTAGATTATTATTTCCTTATTGTATTTAGCTTAAATCACATAGCTTAACTAGGAGGTATAGTAATCTTGCTATATTAGATTTGCTTTCCTTGTTCTTGCATTTGCATCATAGCTTAGTTCTTGCATTTTATCTTAGATTATCTCTTATTTTCATTATCATTTGAACCTTCCATTCTATGGTGCACCTTGCAAGGGTCTTTTCTTAAGGTTCATTTGAGAGCCACCATTCACACTATCTTAGATTCTTGTATGTCATAGATAGGAAGCTATAAGCCACTACTTGAGACTTCCTTCTTCATGTATTCTCTCAAGTGTAATGGTTTATAGAAGTGTGCCATTTTAATCACACAAGACCTTCCCAATCAAATAGAGGGTCATACATTGAGAGGTTCTCATTAAATCTAACCTATTCACAAGCAACTCCATCTCCAAATTAGTGTGGAACCTAGTTTTGTTTTTCTTATGTGGTTTCTTATGATGCTCCTCATCATGGTCCTTCTCATTGTATCTCTTTACAATTCCTAATAGCCCCTACAAGAATGGTTTATTTTCCTTCTTGTTATATGGTCAGGTCTGCCCATATAGGATCATTGTAGCATTCACTGTCACAAGTCCATCTTCTAGCCATTTTTCAAACTTCCTCCTTGATATTCACATGGTTACAATGATCTGCACAACAATGTTGTGAAACATGAGTCTTTTGAAAGTGCACCCTCTTAATCCCTTGGAACTTATCCTTATTTCTAGAAATCTCAATATACCAAATAACCTCAAATAAAAAAAAAACAACCAAAATAAGTTGCATTCTTTACTCATTTTATCTATATTTCCAAAAAGATTTTTTGTCCACCTAATGTTAATTTTTCATCCTCTTAAATCAAGGCAAAAATAATTCCATATTTCTTTTGCAAATATGCATTCAAAGAATATATGTTTAATAGTTTCTCATTGTTTACAAATAGTGCAAACATCAATGTCAATGTGACTCAATAGGAACCTTTGTAAAATCAAAATTCATTTGAAACCTATTTCTTTGTTTCACAAGTATTACTCCAATGTCCATTAAATGCATCTTTCTATTGCTTATTTGATAAAGACAAATTCAGAATTTGGTTAAGATAATCAGTCAAAGAATCATTATTACACAAGGACTTAAAATTTATCTTAGCATTAACTTTCTGAAATATTATATCCATTATTGCACATAAGTTGTTTAAAGGATTCATCATTTTGAACACAACTCTTAGGCAGGTAAAAATTACAACAAGCATCTCTCAAATGAGAGTAAGAATAGTTGAAACCCAAGTCTTGTTCCTTTGGTCTGTCACTTGAGTTTCCTCTCAAAACTGTCAGGATTATTTGGTCATTCTAGAAGTAGTATCATAACTCGATGTTTATTTTGGAGCTAAGTCAAGTTTTTTTTCTCCTTGTGTTTTGTTATGTTTCCTTCTGACTAGGTTTCGTCAGGTTCCAAAGTTTTCCTTTCCCATGTTTAAGTGAGTTCTTAGTTTCCAATCAGAGTCCAACATTGGTTCTTCAACTTTCATCGGGATCTGACATTGGTTCCCAAACTTCTATCAAAGTCCAAATACTCAAAGATCTCAATCCTAAAAACAAAGCTCCATGGGAAGAAATATATATATATGTTTCGAAACGTAAGGCAAGGTTCGATGTTGCAAAAGGAACTTAGTAAAAATGTGAGATAAGAAAAAGTGAAACTTAGTAGTGTTATCGGGATTACAGTCTTCTGTCTAAAGGATTAGGGTCTGAGTTATAGTTTTGGAACCATCATCGGAACTTGATAATCGAATTGGAACCACAACCCCAAAATCAATATTGTCCAATGGAGATTCTAAAGTGAAGAATGAAGTTTGGCTCCAGCTTGAAAGGCAAATCTTGATTGGTAAAAGAAGGCCATTTGTGTTGAGATAAGCTTTCAAGCAATGTCAACTAAAGAAAAGGTGGTAGCAACAAGTATAGGAATTTAAATGCTAAAGTGAACTGTGATTGTGACTGATATCAATGGCAGAGTTAATAGAAACATTAATGATGACACTTTGATAATTAGAAAGCGTCATTCTTTCAATTCACACTGACAAAGTTGAAATAGTGGGAGAAGAATAGGGCATTTATATTTTTTATATTGGTCCACTAAAATAGTAAGTGTTATGACCTCTTCAAAATTCCCAAGTCCATATTTTCAATGAGAAAATATTGTATCCATTAATTCAATCAAAAATCATGAGGTTTAAGAATCAAGGGTATGATCATTTGAATGGGCTTGAGTGCTCTCTTTCAAAATTGGAGATACTAAGCTAGGATACATCAATTTAAATAATTTCTGGAGAAGGATAAGTGAGCCTAATTGACACCCTATTACTCAAAGACTTATGGAGATTAGGTTAATACAAGTTGTGGGCTTCCACAGTGTCATTCAATGTGTGGATTTATCAATGGAGTGCATAAATCAATATAATCTGAGCACAAGGGAAATCAGGATGCTCGATGATTGTGTATTCATAACCCTCCATAGGGATACACTACAAAATTTCTTTTGCCTACCTAACAGGGACATGTACGCCCATTGGGATTTCACTTCGTCACAGAGTAAAATTAGTCTTAAGAAAGGAGTTAACAAAAATATCATTCCAGACAATGGTTTTCACCTCCAAGAAAAGGGCAATCAAAGCTACCCCTAAAATTTATCACACCTCCATGAAGGGAGATATTGGAAGCATAATTGTCTTGCTACATATCCTCTAGGACGATGAGGACACCCTAAACCTAGATGAATGGATTTTTTAGTTTGTCCAAGTTATTTTTTCAGACTTAGAATATATAGATTGGGTGGGCATCTTCAGTGGAAGGATTCATTAGTTAATTACCATGTTCTTTTTAAATAAATTATTTTATATGTCTTCATATTTACTATATGCTCTAACATGCACCCAACATTGGCTCGATTTAGAACATGTAGAAGACTTCGAGGACAACATCCAAATATATAATTTTTATCCCAATTTGTAGCTTGAGAAAAGTTATAACGACTTCAAGAGAGTTGACGATGCTTTTACCATGATGTTAGTAAGAGAATTGCAGGGATGCTTAGAACAAAGGATTTCCCTTGAAGCAGTCACTCTTATTTAGAATTATGGTAGTTATTTCTTACAATTCCCTACCTTTACTTATATTAGCATTGGGGCTTTTGATGATTTTCCTTGGAAACTGCCTAGATATGTAGATAATAAGATCATTTTGGTGGAATTATGTAGACAAATTTGTAAGGTGAATAAGAGTTACATTGGACGAGATAAAATGGGTATACCCTTTTTCCATAAGTCTAGGAGTAACAACATTCAATCGTCATCCAGTGCTATTAACGTTGTAAGAGCAACAAAAAAAAGTCAATATGGGTACTTATGACGTCTTGATAAATCAATTTGATTTAAAGGGTTTTGTATGGAACAATATGTCCTTGGGGCCCTCACATCATCACGCTCCTTAATTAGAGGATTACTAAGTTTATTGTAAAGATGAGTTCTAAGTAAGAAAAAGAGACTGGTCAAGATTGACAATGAAGAAAGATACTTTCATCTCTCCTTTGACGTAGATGGTATTCCAGATGACAAGTTTGATGTTACAAACCCACTGTATATTTCTCAAGTAAAAAATCAACCTTTAGCACTCATTGATTGGGATGTACCTGAAGAAGATAATCTTGAAAGGAGAACACTTGCATTTATCAATTAAACTGAAAGGTAGATTGCCTAGAAGAAGGGAGTTGATAAGAAAAAAATGCCCACAAAGAGTCAGTGATGTTGTAAATGAGATAAGTAATTGAGAGGGGAGGGGTGAATCAGTTACTCCAAAACAAATCCTTTTGTCCCTTAGATGTCTTAAACAATATAACATTGTTACTCGGTCAATTAAGATATTCTTTTGTAACTCGGGTTTCAAAGCAATCTTTATGATATCCAATGCAATTATACTTTAGTGATTAAGTGTAGAAACATAAAGCATGAAACAAATAACATATACACAGGTGACACCAAGATTTAACGTGGAAACCCAATATGGGAAAAACCACCAATGTAACTAGTTACTATTTTTCACTCTTCTGAAGTGAGCCCTGTTAGGATCCAACCCTGTTAAAGGTTACAAAAACACACTGTTAGGTGCGACCCTATTACATGATTTAAATCACCCTGTGAGGAGTGGCCTTATTAGAGGTCTTTAGCACTTCAACATAGAAATGCTACCTTGTGAGAGGATTTACAAAAAGATTGTTAAGTCTACTTCTATTAAGAGATTTGAGATCACTGCTACAATTGTTAGAAAGTAATAATAAATTGACATGTATGTGTAAGAAACTGTCTTTGTTGATTCAGATCTCTATTTTGATTATAACTAGATCCTTGTTGATCAAATATTCTATTGCAGCTCTGAGTGTTATGTACTTAATCAAAATCCCATCTAATTTATCCTTCACTCTTCATATCACAGAATTCCACACTCATGCTTATCTTCAACTTTTCACACTTCTCTAACTCACATTCAATCCAAACTTGACCTTTCATATATATGATAAGCCTTGTCAAGTCGGCTTAAATACACTTCTAAATAAGTAATAAATCACAATTTAGTCAGCCTCATATAACCAATTAATTATAGAATGTAAACCACTGTTAGTCAGCTAACACTGAATAATCAACTCTATTAACACTAAGTTTCTTTAATGCCCGACCATGACTGAATTGCCTGAGTGACTCAGTCAACACTAAACATCTTCAATACCCGACTGATCTCGATCAACATTAAAAACTCTTTCCATTCACCAACTGTGCTCGGTCTAAATGTGGACATTTATGTAACATCACTACATAAGTGTATATACATGTGTAACATCAATGACAATACACAATTGAATAATTGTCTTCAATAATCTCCCTCTTTGGCTTTGATGGCAACACATGTCATAATACAAAGAATTTTAGAGCAACAGAAAACTTTCTTTAATGTCTTTAAATTCATTCTAATTCTCATCCAAAAACTCCCTCTTTCAACAAACTTTGTCTCTTGATTAATTTCTTTTGTATTATATCAAACTCTCCCTCTTTGACAACAGATGCCAAAGACTCCATCTCCACAAATACTAAATATCAATACCAATAGTCAATATTATTTCTCTTTGAAGTTTTAATGTACCTGAATGTACTAATTCATCTGTAATGGGCTCTGATGTTCCTGCATCAACTGATAGATCTTCACTGTGGCTCAGGTTGATGCATCACTGAACTGTATTTTAGTGAGCTTCAATTAGGGGAAGCACCCCTAGCTTTCCTCTAAGATACAAAAATGCATCCTTAGGTAAAGGTTTGGTGAATATGGCTGCAACTTGTTCTTTAGTACTCACATATTCCAACCCTACTTCTTTATTATGTACCAATTCCCTCAAGAAATGATACTTTATTTCTATATGCTTGGTTTTGGTGTGCATCACAGGATTCTTTGAAATGTTAATGGCACTGGTGTTGTCACAGTAGATAATAATTGGTTCTTTCACTTCTTCCTTCATTCCTGACAACAACTGCTTGAACCATATGATGTTTGAACAGTTCACTATTGCAGCAACATATTCTACCTTTGTTGTAGACTGAGAGATAAAATTTTGTTTCTTGATAGTCCAAGACACTAACCTCTTTCCAAGAAATAAAGCTCTACTACTGGTGCTTTTTCTGTCATCAACACTTCTATCCCAATCAGCATCAGTGAATGTCTTCAAATCAAAGTTCCCACCTTTCTTATACCATAAACCATAGTCTTCAGTACCCTTTAGATATCTTAAAATTATTTTGATTGCCATTAGGTGATTATCTCTGAGATTAGCTAAAAATCTTGCAACAATACCAACTGCTAATGCAATATCAGGTCTAGTGTGAACAACATATTGCAATTTTCCAATCATGGATCTGTAGTGTGTCTAATCTACCTCCTTTGAATCATAATCCTTAGACAACTTTTTTCCAGTACACATGGGTGTTCCAACAGGTTTGGAATCTTCCATTCCAAATTTCTTGAGTATCTCCTTGATATATTTTGATTGAGTAATGTAGATACCATCCTTCATTTAATGAACTTGTAATCCAACAAAGAATTTGATCTCACCAAACATAGA
>MU225445.1:2064951-2093013 GCA_018584345.1 Thuja plicata
GGAATCTTCCATTCCAAATTTCTTGAGTATCTCCTTGATATATTTTGATTGAGTAATGTAGATACCATCCTTCATTTAATGAACTTGTAATCCAACAAAGAATTTGATCTCACCAAACATAGACATCTCAAACTCTTTACTCATTGCTACAGAGAATGCTTTGCATAAGTCATCATATCTAGTGAATAATATGTCATCAAAAAATATCTCTACTAACAATATTTTGTTCTGTGGACCTTCTTTGATGTACAAGCTAATGTTATCATTAGTTCTCTAAAATCCAATATTTACTAGGTAACCATGCAGTCTTTCATACCAGGCTCTAAGCGCTTGCTTCAGTCCATAAAATGCTTTGTGCAGCTTGCAAACCATATTCCTTCTGCTAAGATCAACAAATCCTTCAGGTTGCTCAATGTAGACTTCTTCTTCTAGGATTCCATTCAAAAATGCAAATTTCACATCCATTTGATACACTTTGTATCCTTTATGTGCAGCATATGCTAGAAGAGTTCTGACTCCTTCAAGTCTTGCAACAGGAGCAAAAGTTTCTCCATAATCAATACCCTCTTCTTGAGCATATCCTTTACAAACTAGTCTGGCCTTGTTTCTAGAAACTTCACCATTTTCATTCATCTTATTTCTAAAAACCCACTTGGTTCCAATCACATTCTTGTCCTTTGGCCTAGGCACAAGAGTCCAAGTTTTGTTCTTCCCAATCTACTCAATTTCTTCATTCATTGCCTCTATCCAACTTTCATCATTCAATGCATCTTTAACAGTTCTAGGTTCAAATTCACTTAGTAAACATGTACCTTTGATTTTGTTCATTGTCATTACACCTTCTGTCTGATCTCCAATTATTTACTCAGGTGCATGATGCCTTCTAACATACTTGGAGAGTACTGGATCCTTCAGTCTTGATTCTGGACTTGATCCACTAGGTCTTTCATTCTCAAACATTCTTTCTTGTTCTTATGTTTGATGCTCGGGTTCCACTGTCTGTGACTTGGGTTCCTCTGTTTGTGACTCGGGTCCCTCTGTCTGAGACGGGGTTCCCTCTTTTTGTGACTCGGTCTCTTCTACCATTAGCTTAGGTTGCACAGACTACAACTCAGGTTGTATAGTTTGTGTTAGTATATTCAGTGATTGACAATTCTGCTATCCAATCACCATTGCTCAAGTCATAGGCATAGTATCAGGTTCATGATACACAAAGTTCTTGTAGTCTTCAGGATCTTTACTACTCTTCTCTTCACATCTTTCTGCAAACTCATCAATCTTGAAATATACACTTTCTATGACTTTATGAGTAGTAAGATTCAGACATTTGTATGCTTTGCTTTTACATGAGTAGTCTAGGAATATTCCTTTATCACTTTTTGCATCAAGTTTTCCATTTATTGCTTCCTTCAAGATGTAACATTTACTTCCAAATACTTTGAAATAATGAACATTAGGTTTATAGCCATACCATAATTCAAAGGGTGTCTGGTTACTACCTTTCTTTAGTTGAACTTGGTTCAAGGTGAACACTGTAGTGCTGATGGCCTCCTTCCAGTATTTGGCAGCAACATTCTTTTCAATCATTAGAGTTCTGGCACAATCCATAATGGATCTATTTCTTCTTTCTGCTATTCCATTTTTTTGTGGTGTACCAGGGGCAGATACCTATCTTTTGATTCCTTTTTCATTACAGAATTCATTGAACTCGTTAGAAATGAATTCTCCTCCTCTGTCAGATCTTAGACATTTTAGTTTCTTTCATGTTTCCTTTTCAACTCTTGCAAGATACCATTTGAACTTCTGAAAAGATTCTAATTTTTCTCTGAGAAACATGACAGTCATCATTCTAGAATGATCATCAACAAATAGAATAAAATACTTCTCTCCAGTATAGCTTGTTGTTCCAATTGGTCCACAAAGGTTAGTATGTACCAATTCCAAGATTTCATCAGTATTGTAATTCTTTCTCTTGAAACTTGTCTTTCTCATCTTTCAGATTTGACATTGTTTGCATATTGCTAACTCAAGTTTCTTCAAAATAGGAATACCTTTAACTCTCTTTTTCTTGCTTATGTTTACCAGATTATCAAAATTTACATGACACAACCTCTTATGCCATATCCAACTTTCTTCTACTTATGCAATGAAGCATGAACTTTCAGTGAGATTAAGATAGAATAGATTGTCTTTCGTTTGCCTGCCAGTTCCAACTAGGTTCCCTTTACCATCCAGGAGCTTGGCCTTACCATTCATGAATTCTACCTTGAAGCCAATATTTTTCAGATGTGCTACACTGAGTAGATTTCTCCTTAGTCCTTCAACCCAATAAGCATTATCACATTTGATTCCTTCTATCATATTAATGCAACATTTTCCTTTCACATATCATGGTTCATCATTCCCAAAATTGTCACTCCCACCATCATAGTGCTCAAGATGTTCAAATTTTGTCTTATCACCAGTCATGTGATGAGAACAGCCACTATCAATTATCCATTTGTCATTTTTACTGATATGTGAGAAAAGTGTTGTCTTTTCATCTTCTTCATCTGACTCATCCTTTATAGCAATATAAATCATTTCATCTTCCTCTTCATCACTATCAAAATCCTTAGCAATATAACAAGACTTCTTACCTTTGCCCTTGTAGCTCTTGTAGTTCTTGAAATCTTTCTTGCCTTTGTACTTTTTGAACTTTTTCTCATATTTTTCTTCTTTGTTCGGACACTTGGTAGCAATGTGACCAACTTCATTACATGAGAAACAAGTCAATGGCATTTTACCTTTGTATTTACGTCTGGCAGCTCTCCTTGCAAGTAATGCTTCAATGATATCTAGATCTTCATCATTAGATTCATCATCACTATCACTTTCAATCTTCTTCCCTTTTGAGTATCTATCCTTCTTGCCAAGGTTTAATTTAGATTTGAATGCAGACTCAAGATTGCTAGAGCTAGGAGAATAATTCTCAAAGTTATCCAGCTCAAAAGTTGTAAGCCTTTCGACTAATGTATCTAGAGTTATATCATTATTGCACCTCATCTCTTGAATAGCTGAAAATCTAATAGCATAGATAGGAAGTAAAGTTCTTAATACCTTGCTGACCACTATTGTATCTTCAATTATTCCTCCTGCAGCTCTGATGGCACTAAAAATCTTCTTGATTATTTCACTATATCTTGTAATGTCTTCCCCTTCTTTCATTTTCATCTGATCAAATTGTCCTCTGAGACTTTATTTTTTGGCTCTCTTCACATTTGCATCTCCTCCATGAATGTCATGTAATTTCTTCCACATATCATAGGCTATAGGGCAGTCCTTGACTTCATCAAATTTCGAGTAGTTGAGTGAAGAAGCTATATCAATCATCATTATGTTATGAATCTTATGTTCCATCATCTGTTCCACAGTCATAGTTGTTGTTGGTTCCACATATTTGTTGTCCAAAAATTCCAAACCAACATCTTCAATAGTAGATATATGTAGCTTCATCAGCTCTTGCCACACAAGGAAGTTGTCTTTGTTTAGCTTTGGGATCTCCCTTCTGTAAGACATCTCTAATTTTTAGCTTAGGCTTTGAAACCTTCTCTAAAATAAATTGAAGCTCTGATACTGATTGTTAGAAATTAGATAAGTAATTGAGAGGGGAGGGGTGAATCAGTTACTCCAAAACAAACACTTTTATCCCTTAGATGTCTTAAACAATATAACAATGTTACTTGGTCAATTAAGATGTTCTTCTGTAATTTGGGTGTCAAAGATATCTTTATGATATCCAATGCAATTATACTTTAGTGATTAAGTGCAGAAACATAAAGCATGAAACAAATAACATATACATAGGTGACACCAAGATTTAACATGGAAACCCAATATGGGAAAAAACCACCAATGTAACTAGTTACTATTTTTCACTCTTCTGAAGTGAGCCCTGTTAGGAGCCAACCTTGTTAAAGGTTACAAAAATACACTGTTAGGTGTGACCCTATTACAGGATTTAAATCACCCTGTGAGGAGTGACCTTGTTAGAGGTCTTTATCACTTCAACATAGAAATGCTACCTTGTGAGAGGATTTACAAAAAGACTGTTAAGTCTACTCTATTAAGAGATTTGAGATCACTGCTACAATTGTTATAAAGTAACAATGAATTGACCTGTATGTGTAAGCAACTATCTTTGCTGATTCAGATCTCTGTTATGATTATAACTGGATCCTTGTTGATCAAATATTCTATTGCAGCTCTGAGTTTTTTGTACTTAATCAAAATCCCATCTGATTTTGCCTTCACTCTTCATATCACAAAATTCCACACTTCTGCTTATCTTCAACTTTTCACACTTCTCTAACTCACACTCAATCCAAACTTGACCTTTCGTATATATGATAAGCCCTGTTAAGTTGACTTGAATATACTTCTAAATAAGTAATAAATCACAATCCAGTCGGCCTCATATAACCAATTAATTATAGAATGTAAACCACTGTTAGTCGGCTGACACTGAATAATCAACTCGGTTAACACTGAGTTTCTTTAATGCCTGACCATGATTGAATTGCCCGAGTGACTTGGTCAACACTAAACATCTTCAATACCCAACTGATCTCGGTCAACACTAAAAACTCTTACAATTCACCAATTATACTAGGTATGAATGTGGACATTTGTGTAACATCACTACATAAGTGTATATACATGTGTAACATCAATGACAATACACAATTGAATAATTGTCTTCAACAAGTGGACCCTAGCCTAGAGAAGTTCGGCCCCTCCTACACAATCTGCTACTACACTTGTCACATAAGAAACATTGTACTAACTGGTTTAGGTGGAGGTGGAGATGGTAAAACCCCTTACAATAATGCAATTCCTAAACCTTCATGCGGTGAAGGATCTCTCTTGGACGTTTTGACAAGGGCAGAGAGTGAAGAACAAAAAAATAAGGACCAAAGAGACACGGGGGGATGAAAAACACATGAGGTGACAATTGAGGAAATGGATAAATCCAATATGAACAACAAAAGGATGCGATTAATTGTGAGAGAAAATTCCCCTTCCCTTTCTCTGTGCATAATTTAGATAAGACTCCACCACTTAAAAGGACCTTGTTTCTTTCTCGTAATGCAATGAAAAGTGCATCCCAAGTGTTTTCATCTGAATCTTGGCTTCAAACCACCATAGCTAACAAAATACATAGATAAAGCCTAAAATGTCCTCCCCCTAATTTTGTTTCTCAAATTCTCCAAAGTCCTCCCCTCCCCAAAATAAAAAATTGTAAAAGTAATTCCCGCCTAGTTGAAGATCAAAATTCCAACCATCTCTTCTTAGAGATCACAAATCCAAGCCCACAACA
This sequence comes from Thuja plicata, assembly GCA_018584345.1. Lineage (NCBI taxonomy): Eukaryota > Viridiplantae > Streptophyta > Pinopsida > Cupressales > Cupressaceae > Thuja > Thuja plicata. The sequence continues at coordinate 2,070,311 of MU225445.1, forward strand.
AAAATATCCTATCCAAGCTTCTCTGGTTAATTTCAACATTACTAGGATTGACATGGGTCCCCTAAGCATGGATACAAATTTACATAACTAGAAAGTCACTACCACTATATTAAAGAAAAGGGTGGAAAAAACAAGATTGATAAGGATATCCCAAAATCTATGGTGGAGGTAATCGACCCCTTATCCACACCATCTCAATCTGTACACATTCTTCCCACATTTATCGACCCCAAATCGGATCACAACATCGAATCGATTTCTCTTCTATAGATAGATAGTTAATTTGGTAGGGTCACTCATAAAAGGATTAATGATTAACAAATCAAGGGCTTGCGCTTCATTGATAATATAAAAAAATATTATAATGAGCAGGTGGTTGCAAGAAACTTTGTATCCTCATAAATCGAAGTAGCAAAGATGGAAGGAGTAACACACAAGGATACCATGAAAATGTTGCAAAAAATCATTGATATGGGAATGGATGATTTTGTGACTAACAATATATTATCATCTAAATATATGCCTTGCAAAACATGGATTTATGCCTTAGGCTTCAAGTGTGAAAGTATACAGAAAAGTGAGGTTAACTTAAACAAGTTATTAGAGGAAGACAAAGAAATGATAAACCAAATAGTATTAAAATTTAATGATATTGGTTGTGAATTATCAAGAAATAATAATTTAGGAGTGGTGTCCGCTAATGAATTAAAAATAGAATATTAGAGAAATATTGATATTATTTCTCATCATACAGTCTTTTTGTAAAGAAAAATACAAAGAATTGACTCACATTGATGTAATTTTAATGTGGTGCACCAATCACCACAAAGCCTTTCTTGTCGAATCTAAAGAAATTAAAGATCAAAGAATCTTATGGGCAATGCACAACACCAACGTAAACCTCCCTCCTTTAGACAAGATGGTAGACGTCACTCAAGCTCTACAAGTGTACAAACAACAACAACAATCCATCCAAAAACTGCCAGCTTCTACTGGAGAAGTCGAAAAGACTTCATGATATTATCTTTCTGTTTCATTCTCTATTTACCAAACTTTGGCTATTTTTAAAAGAAGGGGAAGTTTAAAAGCTTGCTTATTTATGAATATTTTATGGCTCCTAGAAAAGAAACAATTACATGTAACTAAGCGTACATTTATTTTCTTTAAATATGGTTAATGAAAACTATGGGAAGGATCGACAATATTTTGGAAATCCCCCTTTTTCTTTGAAAATTGAGTGAGACATGATTTCTATATTGTTGTTCATGTTTTGAAATCAATGGAACCCAAATCGTAAGGGCCTGTTTGTTTCACGGAATTTATGCATGCTAGAATTGCCAATTCTGGAATTGAATCCATTCTGGAATTTTTCTATTCTCAAAATGAATTCTAGAATATGGGCTTGTCCTGTTTGGTTCACCTGGAAGATGACTGAGAAGATGCAGATTCTGCATTTGGTTCCACCGAACTGGAATTGGAATTGGAATTTTGTTTTTGCACACATACACATATACACACACATACGTGTGTTTATATACACACATGTATATATACACACATGTATACATACATGTGTGTGTATACACACACATGTGTATATACACACACACACATGTGTATATACACACATATGTGTATATACACATACATGTATATACACACATGTATATACATACACATATATACACACATGTATATACAGACATGTGTATATATAGACATGTGTATACACACACACATATATATGTGTGTATATATATATGTATACACATATACACATATGTGTATATATATACACATACACATGTGTGTATACACACATATATACATATACACACATTTGTGTATATATATGCACATATACATAGATATACACATATGTATATACACACATGTGTATATACATATGTATATATATACACTTGTATGTATGCATACATATGTATATGTACACACACACACACACACACACATATATATAGCAATATAATATACATTATTGACACAAAAATGAGAATGCATTTTCCTTCCCAAAATAATACTCTCAATTCCAATTCCAGGTCTGAAGGGGGAATTGTGGAATGCTCAAAATGACCCAAAATTAGAATTCATATAACCCTATTCCAATTTTTATTTTTGGAACCAAATAGGGAATTGAACATTTTGGGAATTCAGAAATGCCAATTCCTGGTCAATTCCGTGAAACAAACGGGCCCTAAGTTCTAAAAATATGTGTGTTTCTAGTGCATATATATGTTGTTCCTAAACTTGATTTTGAATGATAGTCATAGTACTCTCTGCAGTAGCAATGTTCACATAGATATTTTTTGTTCTTAGTGATTGGATGTTATAATTTCTATCTGAATCAATGTCTATAATAAGTATTTAATTTGAGTGAAAGATTCTTTTAGAAGTAGTTAATGATTCTTTGAACTCTAAATCTTATATATTGATATATGAAGTCTATGAGGTTTTTCATTCCTAATTATTTTGCAATGATGAATAATTGTTAGTTGTATTTCTTCTTTTTAGTTAAAAACATACATCTTATAAAATTCATTCTTATCCATAAATCCAAAAAAAGGAAATTGTATCAAAAGGGGGGAGTTGTATCTTCACAACAAAATTCAGAGAGGAGTTGTTTAGTAGTTCTCTCAACTGTTGATTGATAGTTGGTTATTTCAAGGTGATAAAGTATTTATTTTAATCAAATCTTTAGAAAGGCCAATATGTTAACCAACACATATAGGATTGTCACTTTTTGAAGTAAATTATTTTTATAAATTCCAAGAAAAAGACTTTTAATACCTTCTTGACCTTGAATCATTTCATCATCATTCCAAACCTTATCAAGTATTTCCTTAATTTCCTCATTTTTAAGAAACCTAAAGAAAAAAAATTGGACCTTTATCTCCACTTTTAAGCCAATTTATTTTAGATATAATTCTAAGACCTTGGATTTTTTTGTTTGTGGTCTTCTCAAAGAATGTTTTTCATGACCAATTCCTTATTCTCTATTGAATTGGTAGGATCATTTTGAAGTCTCAATTTTGTACTTAAAATTTGATCATTTAGTTTGTCTTCAACTTTTTTGTTGTTTGATTACTCTCTTCTTACCAGTTGTTTGAAAGAGCTTCATCCAACCATTGACATTAATATTCCATATCTCAATGACAATGTTATCTTTAGACATCAATTTATTTATATGCCTAAGCATGAGAATGACATTGTTACAATATTTATCCCCTAGGATACTTGTGTTAAGAACAAAATTATTATTTTCAGACCGAGAATAATCTTTAATGTGGTTGCTCATGAGAAGCTTGTCTTACACAAGGTATTGATAAAAAAAGAGTGTAGGAGTAGACTTTGACATCACAACCATCCTAAAAATTCTCAAAATTTAAATGATCTTTATTAGAATAAAATCTATCCAATTTGCCGTAAATTCTCTTATTTCCTTGTTAATAATTACACCATATGCACTAGATGGATCTATGTTCTTTTTTTTTGTCTAGTGAGTCAAAAAGGTTCAATTTTGAGTTCATTCTAGACCAATAGTAAAGCTTGTTTCCCTTCCATTCTACCTTAAGACCACTGATTTTGTCTTCTTAATATTCCACCATGTTGAAGTCTCCTATAATCTATGGGACCTCATATAGGTTACCTAGTCATTTCCATAAATCAATCCTCTCCATATAGTCATTAATAGGATAGACTAATAACAAGACAAATCTCATTCCATATTTTCCCAAAATAATCCATACTACATTTTTATAGGGAGAGGAGTCATTCCCTTTCATATGGTTGGTCCACTTATTAGAGATAAGTAGTGTGGATACACCTTCCCCTTTCTCATGGTTTGTGGTGAATTGATTAAATCTTTTCAAATATATTTTATATTAACATCAAGAGTAAAATTAGTTGCCTTGACTTCTTGCAACATAACAAAGTCTTTATCCTTTATCATGTTCAAAAATCCCCTTAAAATAATTTTTCTATTTCGGGTATCTAGGCCTCTAACATTCTAATATGGATTGTTGAAACCCATGATAAATATTATTGAGAAGTATTTATGGAGAAGGGAATTCACCACCCTCCAGATTGATAAAATATCAAGGGATGAATTAGCCCTTGCACCACCTCACTAAACTAGCGCTCTGGTGAACTAAGGTGTTCAAGAAGATTGATTGATTAACTATAATTTCAAAGCTTAAATGGTGAGTAAGGTAAATTTGAAAAACTAAATTTATTTTATGACACTAAAAATAAAATTATTTTGAATACTATGAATAGAAAAGAAAACTTTCAAGGCCCATTGTCAGCTCTATGCGATCATTGTTCTGGATGCTAGCACAAGCCTAGGACTACAAGGTGGGTACTGAATGATAGTATAGCACACATACATATTATACATAAAGGGAAAAAAATTTGAAATAGAGAAAGTACAAGATAGAAACTAAATAAACATAAAGTAAATCTAAACTAATAGCAAGGAACATAAAGTACAACTAAGCTATGAAAAGGAGTCATTAGATAGTGGCAAGCCACGAGAGGAGGAGACCTTTACCACCAACAAAGAGGATAATGCAAATGATAGGAATGATGAGGATGACACTCCTATGAACCACTCAATTCCTACTAATGTCTAGTATTTTCTATTTTTACTTCATGATACAAAATAATATCCACAACTTTTGTAACATTTTTCTCTTATGAAAAGGAACAAAACATCTATATACTTGTAAAAATTCACCTTAAGAATAAATATATGTGTACAATATAAAATGGTGAGAAATATTAAGATGTAGATCAATCACCAAATCATATCATGCATTGGAATACAAACCCACTCTTAAATGAATATGATTAGCACAACCCAAAAAGGATACAGAGGTGATAATGCAAGATCTAGGTAAAAGGGGGATTTGGGTATTCCTTATGTGATTAGAGTGTGATTATATGATGTGATTCATATGTAAATATTGTATATAAATATGATATCTTATTAAATAAATGTAAATCTCATCTATGAAAGTAAGTGCAACAGCTAAATAGAAATGATGAACTCACCTTGAAGCTAGGAGAAGAGGAATAAACTTCATATCTATTTTGACTGTCGCAAAGTTGTCGGAGTTAGGTATGGTTTTGGATTTGGCACCCTGACACCTATAACTTCTAACTGTAAAAATCCCAGATCCAAAGGACCATGTCAAATAGAATCGGCCTAGTCCAAGACTATGTCAAAAAAAGTCGACCTTGTCCTTTCAACTCCAAAACTGATGAAATTTTCAAAGGACCTGTAACTGTGATTGATATTCCCAAATTCAGATCTGAAACTCCGCAACCTAATCCTATACACAATAAGAAGGGGAAAAGGTTGTTGAAAGGGGATTTCCTTGGTCAAGCTTTTGTATAGTAATTAACCTTGAAATTGAATTGAAGTTGCATAATGAAAGCTGAAATGTAATCTAGATCTGAAACATAAATCACCTTATAGCTCAATGATACAATGCCTCTTTGGAGATGATCACAAGTGTTGACGCATATTTAGCTTGGAATCCATAAAAACCCAATAGGAAATATTGAAACAAAACCCTTGAATGAGGAATGTTGTAGTTTGACACAATGTTGGGTTGAGGAAGAAAAAGAAGTAGGCTTGAAATGCTTGATGACTTCCTTGCACTTGAATCTCTTGAATGTACAATGAATGAATGATAGCTTGCATGTGGATGTATCGTGTTCATGAATTTTAGGTATGTAATGGATGTTAAAATTAGGGGGAGAGGTCTCCTTTTATACACATTTTGGGGCCAGATTTTGCAAGGTCCACCCTGATTAAAGATCTAAAACATAATCCCCCGCATCAGTCCTATAGCCCACTAAAAAGAAAGTCCTAGGACAAGGTTGACTTGGGTCGCCCTTGTCCAGGACAAGGATGACTTGGGTTGACCTTGTCTAGGCATACTTTGTAAAATTTTGCTCGGGACCTAGGGTTGTGTGCCGAGAAGGGGATTTGAAAACCTCATTCCACCAAGAAATCAAGGCAAATCCTGAAATCCAAAAATGCATGTAAAGGACCTAGGTGGAAGATGAATTTTGTGATTGGATGAAAATGGGAAATCATGCATAGAAGTTAAAGTCATTCTTAAGTTTTGAACAAATAATGTTGATTTGAAGAATTCATAAGTGTTAAAAGGATGTGAAATCGATGTGGGAACCCATGCATACTAAAATGGGACTAAAAATGAGCATCTAACAAGGGTGCTTACTTTTTAGGACGGTATTTTATTCCCAACTTTAGCAGGAGTATGAGTCCACCTCATTCTCATGGTAAATTAGCAGAGAGAGAGAGAGAGATGAAGATCATGGGCAAACTACAAGGAGTTAAGACATCTCTAAGTTTACGGACATGAGCCCCCAAACCAAGGATCTTAACTCGTACATCCATATGCAAGAATACATAAAACAACAATAAATTCCTAAAGCTTACTAAGGTTCCAAGTCAACTAGTTGAAGATACCTCACTAGAGAAAATGTCTCAACCACTAATATCATACTCATAAAGCTAATGCAAGAGCACAAGTGGCCACCTAAAAATATCAAGAGCATACATCAAAGACAAGATAAGAGTCCATGATATATTTCAATAACAAAGTGTGTTATGCTATGAAACTATGGAGAAGAGATCAAGACAATCATGGATGAAACATACTAGGAAAATATGTTGCACTTAGGTGATCCATGAGAGATAAATGAAAGAGAGAGAGAGAATGAGGAAATGGTATATAAAATTGTGTTATACTAGTTCCACCCATCAAAGAGAGGAGGATCAGTCCAAGGATCTGAAAAGTGGTCAGTCAAATGACCAAATATGTGCGGTTAGTCAAAGGACAAAATGTGTGTGGTCAGTTAAAGGACCAAATGTGTGCGGTCAGTCAAAGGACCAAGAGTTGATGGTCTAACACGTTGTGTTATGCTAGTCAACTCATAAAAAGGATAGGTCAAATAGTCTAGCAAATTGTGTTATGTTAGTCAACCAATCTTGAATATGTGAAAAGGAGAGTGATCTGGCCCTAGAAAATTGTGTTACACTAGTGTAATCTCTCTTTCAAGATTAAAGTGAACAAGATATATGAAATAAGGAGGATATTTATTCCCCCCCCCTTAAGATGAAAAAATAGGTACTATTTTGGCATCTTAAGGAAAAGAATCACCAAGACAGTATCCACAAGCAACACCCAGCCCAAACCAAAGAGGTCACAACTCCTATGAGGTCATGGAAGGGACAAATGCAAAGAGATACCATGCAAGAAGTGTAAAAGGGATCCTTATGAAGGATGACACATATTTTAGTCTCCAAGGTAAGGTACTTTCCTATCATGGAAACCCAATAGTGAAAAGTGAAAAAATTTATGATCAAGGATGCATATCCTTAATGCAAACCAACATTTCTATGTAAGATTGGATGTCACATGATACATAAATATTGCTTAATTAAAGGAAAATTGGATCCTTGAAGAGGATGAGAGAGATTGATATAATACCCTTTCCCCGAGACAAGGATAAATAGGACCTAGTATGCTACTCACAAAGTATGATCATGCTACTCACAAAGTATGATCACACCATGCATGGCAATGAGCCCCCAAGGAATATGCTAACAATGTTACGTAGTGTGTAGTAACATAATAGGAACTTAGATGTTATTTAAAGTAATGAGGATTGAAAGTACCTTATCATGGAATGATATGTGAATAATTTCATTATCAATCAGTTGTTGAATTGTGTAATGTAAGGCTTGACATTCATGAGTAGAGCGGTCATGATATCAGTGATACATGTATAAAGGAAGATTCATAAGATGTTGACTATGCTTCTTTTTTTCATTTAGGCCTAGTAAGCACGTTAGCATGAAGAAGGTTAGGTAAAAATATTTCTTGATTAAAGGTAGATATAGGAGAAGGGTTAGGTGATGAAGGAGAGGATGCTTCAATAGGTTTCTTATTATTCTCCACGCTTTGTTGCACACATCATGAACCATGTTTGGGTTTGTGATTCATGATAATCTTAACGTTGAGAGTAACTGTTTATACCTGCTTGTAAGGATTAAATCCTAATCCATAATAATGTTCATGCCCCTCATTTCCTAAAGATGCTTGATTTCCTTGTCCATTTTTTCCACATCTATTCCCATTGAATCCATGTTTCGCTAATAAATTATAACCAGGTGCATAAAGAGAAGCCATATTAGAAAGAGTTAATAGAGCCTTGTAGGTCACCATGTCATCATAATTAGGTTTAATAGTTTCTAGAGATTTTTTAGGAGTGGAAGAAACAACAAAATTGTTACTAAGCTCATAAGAAAGATGATTTATTGTCAGGTTTATATTGTTTAAGTTCCAATGTTCAGACTTTGTATTCTCTAATATAAGTTGGGTTGAAATATAAGGATCCCCAATCATCATTCGAAAGGACGCTAATAGAAGGAGGGTCATCCTTAGGGTCTTGATCTTTTTCTTCTTTAATAGACACAGGTTTATTTCTTGAGTATGTATTCAAACAACTATTTGGTCTGTCATCTTCCATAAGTGTGTACATCAGATTGTTGTAGATAAACTTTACTTTTCGATGGAGAGTGGAAGGAACAGCTCGCATAGCATGTTACCAAGGTCTTCCCAAAAGAAGGTTATAATTAAGAGGTCCAAAAATCACAGGAATACGAGTATCTAGAATAATCAATCCTACTTTAATAGGTAATGTGATAATGCCCAATCTTTTCTTAGTAATATTGTTAAATCCATGAATAGGAATGTAATCAGGTGTAATAGTTGAAACATCAGCTTTGTTCTCTTTCAGAATATCCATACTACAAACATTTAGTCCAGAATCATTATCAATTAAGGTCCTATGAATGAGATTACTATTTATAAGGATGGCCACCACAAGGGAATCATGTTGAACTTGAACTTATTTAGAAGGTAAATCATTGTTGGTAAAGACAATTTGAGTCAGGATAGGCGTATCATGCATATATTCTAAAAAGGAATTGGTATTATCCCGATTAGGTCTTGGAGTTGGAAGTGGCTAGATCTTTTTGCAAAGCTTCATGATACATACGAGAATTTTGAAGAATTTCCCAAAGAGTTCTAATCTTAGCCAGAGTAACACGTAATTTCTCTACTAAATCTTACTCCTTTTCAAGATGCTAAGGAAGACAAGGTGGAGGAGGAATCATAGGTTGACAAGGTGGGAGAGAGGTAAGAACAACCAGATTAGTACATTTAGGATTGTTTCTTGTATGATAGTTATGAGCCACCACATGATATTCCTTAATAAACTCCAAAGGATTCCTAGATTTTCCTTTCACCGTTATAATTGGCTTATTCAGAGTTTGAAAAGAACTTTGTTGATTATATCCTTTAACCATAATCACGGGTGTAGTGAAAGTTTGAGAAGGATGTTGAGGATAACCCTTAACAGTAACCACAAGTTTGTTAGGTTTTTGGAATGAATTCGTTTGAGTGATTCCTTTAACAGTTATCACAAGCTTGTTGACTACCGTAGATTAAGAATGAATAATAACATTGAGTTGATCAAGCTTTTGATTATTCATGATTTCATCAATAGAAGGGAGAGAATTAAGTAAATTATCCTCTTTTTCCAAGATGTCCTTACAAGAGGGATTAGGTAATTTCTTCAATGCTTCATCTCTAGAAGGAGTATCAAATGAAGGTAAGATGATAGCAAGGAAAGTATTGATTATGTCTTCTTCTTGCTCTAAAATATCCTTAGGCGAAGAAAAAACATCAAACATGAATGCATCATCTTTAGAGGAAGAAGGAGAAATGTCAACCAATATATCATCTTCCTTTACCAAGGTTGCTTCATGAAGAAGATAGTAATCAATGTCATTATTAAAGGGTTCATCCCACAAAGGAGAATCATCAAGAGTAAGAACATCTCTATGAATAAAGCACACTATAGGAGAGGAATAGCCATGGTTCATTAAAGCTAGATCCGTAAAGGGGGAGAAATATAAAGAAAGAAAAGGTAAAGTATCATCATCCTTAACCAAAGTATCCTCATAGATAAGGCTTATATTAGGAGAAGAGTTAACATCAATCCTCAACTCTCCTCCCCAAAGAGGAAGATCATTGAAAGAATGGTTAAAATCATCTTCTTTCTCTAATATTTCCTTATAAGGTGATATAAGAGAGGGAAAAGCAAAATAACATGCATTAAATTGATTCTTTTTAGTGGTAGCATAATGTAAAGTCAAGTTAATAGGAGGATGTTGCTTTATCTTAAAACTGATAGAATGGTTTCAGGATAATGCCTTAAATAACTTTAACAACATGAGAAGAAAGAAAGAAGTGCATACAAATCAATGAAAGGTAACAACTATATAAATACAATATGTAGGAAAAATGTAATAGAAAAATACATATAAAGTAGATCTAGATGCATACAAAGAGAATATAACTAACAAAATATCCAAATACATAGATTGTAGCAATATGATGTGAATGCATACAAAATAGATCTAGATATGTAATTGCATAGAAAAGGGATCTAACACCAAGATCAGAATAGAAATGTTATAAGTTGGGTTCACCAAAATGTACAATATAAAATGGTGAGCAATTCTAGGATAAAGATCGATAACCAAATTATATTATGCATTAGAATACAAACCCACCCTTAAACCAATCTGATTAGCACAACCCAAAAGGATAAAGGAGTGCTAATCGAAGATCTAGGTAAAAGGGGGATTTGGCTATTCCTTATGGAATAGAGTATGATTATATGATGTGATTGATATGTAAATGTGATAGCTGTTTAAAACAATGTAAATTTGATCTATGAAAGTAAGTGAAAGAGGTAAATAGAGAGGATGAACTCACCTTGAAGCTAGGAGAAGAGGAACGAACTTCAGATCTTGTTTTGACTTTTACAAAGTTGTTGGAATCAGGTATGGTTCTGGATCTAACACTCTAACACCTGTAAATTCTAACAGTGAAAATATCATATCCAAAGGACTGTGTCGAACAAAGTTGACCTTGTCCTTTCAACTCCAAAATTGATGAAATTTGCATAGGCATGTAATTGTGACTGATATTCCCAAGTTTGGATCTGAAACTCTGCAACCTATTCCTGCACATAAGAATAAGGGGAAAAGGTTGTGGAAAGGGGCTTTCCTTGGTCAAGCCCCTGAATAGGAATTAACCTTGAAATTGAATTGAAGTTGCATAATGAAAGATGAAATGTAATCTAGATCTGAAATATAAATCACCTTATACCACAATGATGCAATGCCTCTTTGCAATGATCACAAGTGTTGATGAAATAGCTTGGAATCCATAAAAATTTAATAGGAAATCTTGAAACCAAACCATTGAATGAGGAGTGTTGTAGTTTTCCACAATGTTGGGTTGAGGAAGAAAAAGAAGAAGTAGACTTGAAATGCTTGATGACTTCCTTTCAATTGAATCTCTTTAATGCACAATGTATGAATGATATCTTGCATGTGGATGTCTCTTGATCATGAATTATAGGTATGTAATGGGTGTGAAAATAAGGGGGAGAGGTATCCTTTTATACACATTTCAGGGCCCATAGTTTGCAAGGCCGACCCTGATTAAAGATCTAGAAGATAAACCCTCGCATTGGGCCTGGAGCCCACTAAAAAGAAAAGTCCTGGGACAAGGCCAGCTTGGGTTGGCCTTGTCCAAACATACTTTTTCAAAGTTTTCTCGAGACTTAGAGTTGTGTTCCAAGAAGGGTATTTGAAAACCTTAGTCCACCGGGAAATTAGGGCAAATCCCAAAATCCAAAAATGCATGTAAAGGACCTAGGTGGAAGATGAATTATGTGATTGGATGGAAAATGGGAAATCATGCGTATAAGTTAGAGCCATTCTCAAGTTTTGAACAAATAATGTTGATTTGAATGATGCGTAAGTGCTATAAGGATGTGAAATCAATGTGGGAACCCATACATACTAAAATGGGGCTAAAAATGAGTACCTAATAAGGGTGCTTACTTTTTAGGATGATAAAATATGTAGCCCTTTATGTGAAAAATGTTTCTTGTGCATGAAATGTGTCTTTCCTTTTCTCACAATTTTATTTTGTAAATTTCCATTCTAAGTATGTAGTATTGAATTATGAACATGAATAGTGTTATCTAAAATTACAGAACAATTATTTTATCCACAAATTTTCATAATATCTCATTCAAAGATAAATAAATTAATACAATTTATTGCACTTCCTTTTGATTAGAGAAAAGAATTGTAAAATTCTTAGATCGTGAAGGGGAATTCTTATACTGTATGCAATAACTAGTGACAAATTGGAGAATACCTTTCTCTGAGAGAGATGTGGGCAAGATTAAATAAACCTCATTCAAGCCTTAACATGTTTGTCTCTAACAATGTACTTGACTGGGAACTAAGCATGAGGGCATTGAAAATATCGATCACCTTTGTAATTCCATTTGTTTTGGTCGCATGATAATGTTAGCTAATAAACTAACCCTTTGCACTCATCACCCCCACTAGGCCTCAAAAACATGTGCTAGACACACTTAGGAAAAATGGGAACTATACAAGAGACCTTTGTTAAAAATAAAACATGCAAAGTAGCACTTCTTAGAAGGGAAAAACAAGCATACCTACTGCAACCTAAGTGGCTACTCGACCAACTAGAAGGACCCATTGACTAGAATTTAGAAGTAACTTCCTTTGTGACCTAATTTCTTGTATTTTGCATGCTTTTTGACATTTGAATGGGGAGGCACCAAGATTAAATGGTCACACTTCAAAAAATGTGACACATTAGAAAAAATTATATAACTATCAAAATCACTTTGTAATGACACAAGGAAAAATTACAAATTGTCTTACCTCTAGCAAACTATGTTCATATTCTGAGGCAAAAATGACTGAGGGTGACTAGTGAGTTGCTTGCTTTGCTAGATACCCGATGGGGAATTCTCATGTAGGTGCATGACATTTCTCATTAAAATTGGGATACATATTTACTGCTTGTTACTTGCTGCAGGCTAGGATTGACGAATCCAGATGTGTATCTTTCTCATGGTGACTGGTGATTTTCATCTTTGGCAGTATTTGGATATTTTCTAGTGATCAAAAGAAAATTTCTAGATCATCCCAAAACAGCGTGTCATCATCTTTGACATTCACCTACTCCTGGGCATAAGTTACATTTGGGTTTTTCTCCTCATTTTTGTCTTTTGAAGGGAGAGATTCTAAATTCTTTTCATGAGATTCTACTTTAGGAATCTCAAGATCTGGGTTGTGTTTTGTCTCCATTTTTACTTTAAGATTTTCCTTTTCTTCAGTGAATTTTCTCTCTTCTTTGTCCTTGAAAAGGAAGGGGGGATCCTTGAAGAACCTACTAGACTCCTATGTTTTTCACTACTTAGAAGAATAGTCATCATTCTTATTCCACTAAGGTTCAGTGTTTTCCATCTCCTGAGAGATTGGAGACTTGAGTGTACACATGACCTCATGAGTCTTTACTTGTGATGTATCTTGACTTTGTCTACTAGATTGATTTGACATCCATATTCTGGGCCTGCCTTTGAATAGGGAAATTGTGTCAGGCATTAATACCTGAGAAGATTGAGCCCTTTCAAATAAGGAGAAGGAAAAGTGATCCTCCATTTCAAAAACTATGTGTTCATGGGTGGCCTCTTCCAACAAATGAATGGAAACTTCATAATTATTTACTATTTTTTACAGTGTAGCTAACTCTGCCACTTGGCACTACATTTGAGCATTTTGGAAGACTCAGCTATGTTGCCTAGATTATTCTTCTTCAATTATCTTCATATCATGCTGAAATTCATATAATAGATCTTGAACATCTAAAAAGTTGTAACCTTTTGGAGGAGGAGGTTAAACATCAACCAAAGAAGGGGGTTGATAGATCCAGTTCTTATTTTGATTCTAGTCGATTCATATGCACATACAACTACACAAAGTGATCTAATTGCTTCTTCTAAGCACACAAGACCAAAGGATGCACTAGATCTTTGGCAATGAGAGTCTGAAGTTGGTCCCACCAGACGTGCTAGAAAATAAAATTGATCCCTAAGAGGCCCACACCTAAATAATGACATTTGGGAAGTTTCATAGGCATGGAACTTGTTGCACCCTATGAAATGACCTTTAAGATTTTAGGATCCAACTCTTCATTCTCATGGATTTTGAAGATAGGAAATAAATATTTTCCTAAAGTAGAAGTTAAACCAAGGGGCGATGCACCAAGGAAAATATTTTACAACACTTTAAAGCCTCTCCAGAAAGCTTTTAGAGCATTTAAAAACATTTCATTTTAGGGATATTTTATCTTCCTAGAAGTAGACACAATGCACCATAAACCCTTTATTATTGGAAAGGAGAAAAAAACATGTGATGTGGCAAAAACATAAAATGTAATGTTTAGATGTATGTATTCACAATTCTTACATTTTTATCATAAATAGAATAATTCATCATCTATTTTAGAGGAAAATTAAAGAGTAAAAAAGTTACATGATCCACAACTCCTTAGGATAACTAGAAGACAAAGAGACCGACATTAGTAAATAAGACCTAATATGAAGATTACTAGCATAGAACACATTAATAATTAGCAAAAAAAAAAGGCAACTATGGCACAACCCCAATACTTTATGGGAAAACATGCTAAGGTTGGAAAACAGGTCACATTACATTTTTTTATAAAATGCATCTCTTGCTGAATACATATTTTCTCAAAAAGATAAATAGTGGGCTCTTTTAGCCAGATTGAAAAGTTTTTGCTAAAAAACTAGACTCCCTTTTACAATCAGATTGGGGCTTTTATAGACTATTCCCCTCTTTTTACATGTTGACAACATGATCATTTAATCACAACAGTGGTTACAACCATCTTCATTCCAAAGATTTCATCATTAATTCTTACACTCATGGCACGAATGCCAGCTACACTTTTCTTAACCCATTCACCTTCATGAGAAGGTAACATACTAAATCCTCCTGTAATGAACGCCCATTTTTTGTCATGTACTAGTGTTATCTTAAAATTAAAAATCCACAATACTCCTTTAAAAAACTTTATCCTGCAAGGTGTGGGCACGAGCCACTTGAGCTTAGGTGGAGATATAATCTTGACACATCTCCTGTGATTAGGTACCTTTAAAAAATGGTCTGGTAGTGAAGCTCTCAAATATTGCAATGTTGACACATGTCAACATCATGGTTATGTCGGAGAATGGAGACCTTGAAACTTTAGGAATGCATGTGTTTCCAATGTGTGTCTACAAGCATGGGAGGAAAATGGGAAGACCTAGCATTGAGATAACCTTAAGTCAGAAAATCCAACTGTTGTAGAGAACATCTACAAAGACCAATTGAAACTAAAAATGAAATTTATTTCTCTTGAGAATATACCTTTTTCAACATGTTTGTAGGATTTTTGCTAGGGGAATCTTTTTTTAGCTTCAATTATCCATCTTCCAAAACTAATAATATGAAATGATACTTGAGTTCTATATGTTTAGTCTTAGAATCAAGGTTTAATTTATTTGCAAGATGAATGATACACTAATTATCACTAGCCAACCTTAACCTTTAAACATGTGCTTGTTTTTATAGAATCAAGCTCGCACAAAATAATCAAGTGATAAGGTAAAACCATAGCCTCAAATCCATGAGTACGCAAAACCATTGATTTCACATTTATTTTTTGGTACTAACTGTTTCAATGTTAGGTATTTTTACATAAGTAATTTTCACATAAAATATCCCACCAATGTTGCATACAAATTTATAATCTTAGGAACCAAATAAATATTCAAAGATGCACCCCAAATAGATATGTATTTTACATAGTTAAAATAATTATTTCTTGTGCAAGGTGTACATTAGCTTATTCCTACTTATTTTTAAAAGTCCAACACCATTTATTTCTATCTACTACTGCCCCACCACACATTTTTTCTTACTAAGATAGTCAAGCACCTTTAAATCCTGTACTAATTAGTTGCAAAATTTTATATTTCATCCAACACTTGGAAGCCATTTTAAGAATTCTCCAAAAAAATTCTTGACTCACCATTTCAATTTTTCCACGTAACGTGTTTGTCTATTATGTATCTACAAGTGAGCGAAAATTCCAAGTGCTTGACCCTTTTTTATGGGATATTGTTAATATTATTGCACTATTTAGTGAACCTAGTATTTTCCTTAGAGCCTTTTTACCCATTTTAGATGTATTTTGTACATGTTTTAGATCATCTTCGCCCAAGAGCTTTATTTTGATGGCCATACTTCCAAATTCCTATCCTCCCAACATCCCTAGGCTCACAAACTAAGTCTCAAGTAAGTGGAGAGATTTTCTTTTCTTTTGAATTCCCCTACTGACAAATAGTTGTGCATGTTCTTTGTTCAATTTTATCTACTACTTTAGAAGGCATTTGGAGACATGACATTCAAGATAAATGAGAACAAACAAGATTACCGCCTTAATAATTGATAATCTTCTAAATAAAGATAACTATCTACCTCTCCAAGATGTCATTTTGTTTGCACATAAGTGTGCTTAGTTTCACATCTTGCTTTGGAAATTGGAATCCCAAGATACTTATTGGGAAGAGCTCCAATATTGAAGCCTAATACCTTTCCAATTGCTTGTTATTTTTATGATTCTATGGAAGAGAATGAAATTTTAGATTTGCAACTTCTACTAAAATATCTAACATATTTATTCAAATAGCTTTTCTTACTCTCGCCTACCTTTTATTGGATACCCCAAAAATAAGAGTATCAGCTATGAATTGTAGGTAATAGATAAAATTGATATTATTTGTTATGTTGATCCTTCTCAATATCATGAGAAAGATGGATCATTTACTTGATCCATGATTATGTAGACAAAAGGAGAGATGGGATCTCCTTAAGGAAAGCCTCTTGATGGAGCAAAAAATCCTTACAAGTTGTCATTAACCAAAATAAAAAAAATCTTGGATTTAAACTACAATTAAACATCTTGTTAAGCCAACTTTTGTAGAAACCAAATCCTTCCACTATGTTCACTAAAACTAGTCAATTTTTTAAACAACTTTTTCTTCTTCTTGATTCTTCAACTACCTCCCAAAAATCTTTCATAACGATTCCTTTTTGTAAAAATATTCTTAAAAATTTGTTGCCTATTTTGTTGTTTCAAACATTCCTTAATATGGCATAAATTTTTGAAGAGGAACGCCATCTTTGAACCCTTCTTTGAAGACACTTCCTCCCACCAAATCTCTACTTTAAACATGAATTTAGGATCCAAAAATCACATTTTTTTGGACTTGAAGGACTTTTGTTCTAGATCTTCCCAAAGAGGCAATTAAATAAGGAAGCAATCAAAGCTAAGGGTGTGTAAATATGACACTCATATTGAAGTAAAAATTTTGACCAATCACTATTGCACGAAAATAAAAAAACCCCAACCTCATATTTGTCCATGTGAAAAATACAGTTGTAAGATAAACACCTTACAAATTATTATTACTCACAAAATCTATAAAATATAAATAAAATTGGAATACCTTCCTAAAATCTCCATGTTTCTTAGAAACAAAAAGATAACATTAGTCACCCCATGATTAAAAAATTATAGTTAAGAAATTTGAGAACCCTAAAGACTTTAGAGCACTAGAATTGCTCTAAAACTCTTTCTCTTATATATGCATGTGGAGAGAGAGAGAGAGAGAGAGAGAGAGAGAGAGAGAGAGAATCAAATTTTACATACCTGCCAATTTTGACCAAACTCGACCAATTTTACATTGGCTGAACCCAACGACTACAACACAAACAAGAATTTGATAATTAAAAATACTTTAAATCCCTATAAGTCCCAAAATATTCTACAAATTCACCCTTCCACCTCTTCATCTTGTAGCTTACACCCCCTAAAATACCTTATAAACCCCTAATATCCCACCAAGTGGTCTTTATTGGTCGTTTGGAAGGTAAACTCCCTTTTGTCAACAACATCATATTAACCTTTTTACTGACCCTCTACAATCAATAATTCTTTGTTGGATTTCCTAGCTGTCATTTTCTGTTCATCGTAATTTAGTTTTTCAATTTTGGAATAAGGTTTGATTCGATGAGATTTCTTCCTCAAAGGATTTGAATTTCTTCATCCAATTTGTACCAAGGACTGACATTTGTTTTTGAGGAAGAGGGGAGTATTTTACAAATGGGAGAAACCCCAATATTACTTCATGAATCTTGTGATTCTAACCATAATTTATTCCTATTTTGATAATGCACCAATTGTCAGTTCAACTTGTACCAAGTACAACAACATACCCACAAAAGACCTCGATTCCATCTAAGGAGGGAGATCATTTGGAATACAAATTTGTGCATAATCATTGGCATCCTGATCCATTATATTTCAATAAACTTCAAAGATATCAGATTTCCACAATCTATTCAAATTATAATTGAATCACTTCTGATTTTGATTGTGTTTGTATTCTTAGTATGAATAACATTGATGTTAAAAGTACAAATCCAAAAGATCGATTCTAAAAATACAAACAAAATCTAAATGGGAATTTCCAATTTTTGTGAGAATTCAGAGATTACACTATTCCATGGGAAGATTATAAAAATGAAACCACATGGGTTCTTTGAAAGTTGTCACGAAGTGAGGATGATAGTGAGCTTCCCAATCCTGTAAGTGAATACCAACAAATTTCATACACCCCCCACAATTCCATGGTTGTGGATATTATCAGGGAATTCAATTAGGGAGAAACCCTTCAGCAAATTTCATAATTTAATTTGCTTCCCCACTTTTCCAAAATCTATTCTTCCATTTGAGTCTTTGATGGCCAAATATTAATCACTTTTGTGAAGAAAGCACATTTTTGTAGTAAAGATTTCACCTGATTCACTATGGGATTTGAGATGCTTCCTCCTAGGAGTGGTTGATGTTAGTAATAATTGAGGGGGGGGGGTGAATCAGTGGCCTCAAAATTTATCCTTCAACTATTTACCACCAATCAAATAAACCTTAGATTATTATGTCCCTACAAGATGCATGCCATGAAATACTTATAATGATTAATTGTGTGTCGATTTTCCTTGTCTGTCCTTATTCTCCTTGATTACTAATAAACAGTAAAACTATTTATCAAAACTCACTAAATAAGCAGAGTATACTGATCAACCCAG
Organism: Thuja plicata; assembly: GCA_018584345.1. Lineage (NCBI taxonomy): Eukaryota > Viridiplantae > Streptophyta > Pinopsida > Cupressales > Cupressaceae > Thuja > Thuja plicata. Next base: position 2,089,563 of record MU225445.1, read on the forward strand.
AAATGCATATGTGAAATGTAAAATAGTAAAGTAATAAACCATACACATATAACACATGGATTTTAACATGGAAACCCTGTTAAGGGAAAAAACCACTGGGACCGGTACCCCAAATTTTCACTCTTCTAAAGTGAGCCCTGTTAGGAGCCAACCCTGTTAAAGGTTACAAACACACTGTTAGGTGTGACCTTGTTAGAGTATTTTATACATAGAGGTTGTCACTTAGTATCGGGCATCTATTGCTACCATCCTTGAATCAGCCTCCTTCTTAGAATGTCAATAGGTATCAGGCAAGTCCAATGCTACTTTCATGAATCAACCTTTTTGGCACTCCTTGGGATGTACCTCAATATATAGAAGACTATTAAGTCCTGCTCAGTTAAGAGACTTGATGCTTCAATGGTTAAACTGAAACATAATGACCTGTTTCTAATGCAACTTGAATTGCAAATTTTCAGATCTATTTAAGTACATTACCTCTCTGATCAATGTATCAATTCAATTCTTTGTGCTCCACACTTTCTGCTCTGTGATGTTGTGCTTCACTATTCGTCAGTGTCTGCAGAATTCTTTAGCTCTCCTTCAACTTGATTGATCAGGACTGTATGAAGTTCTTCTTCATCAGCTTCTCTTCAACATCCTCTTTCTATTCACTCCCCTTCCCATGCATACGGAAATGAATTAAGCTTGTCTCTTATATACACATGATATTCACCATTTCTTAATTCTTGATTCTTGATTCTTGGCGTGAAAAATAATCTAGCCAATTTGATTTAAAGAATAACTCCTAATTTATCTCGTAGTTATCTTCTTGCCAAATGTATAAATCAGCTTTAAATCAATTACTTAACTCTGGTTGAATAAAACAAAGAAAACAACCAGTTAAGTCTATCTTTAGCTCTTGCCAGCTAGATATTTTGTCATTTTCTGAACTCTTTGTTCTGTCGGTCAACTCTGCAGTTAGTTGTCGGTGACAAATGCCAGTTCCATCAGTGTGACTCCAGTTAGCTTCGGGATCTTCGTCCTTTGGGAATCATTGGATTTTACTCATTGAGAAACTATGTCTTTTGCTCATCGGGCATCCTGTGGTTTTGCTTCGTCGGGCAACACTATCTTCTGCTCGTCAGGTATCACTGTGACTTTTCTCTTTTGCCTTTATCGATGGTGTGCACTCTGTCAGTCTTGTCTGTCACTTGGTGAATACTTGACATTTATGCATTGCTGAAAGCATAGGCTTTGTTCCATTGATTATCTGAAGTCTTTGGCATTATGTACATGACCGTACAGATGATATCAAGTTGACATCAATGACAATACAAACCATTAACTGATTTAATGCCTTGCATTTTCTTCAACTTAACATTATCAAACATTTAATCAGTTACATGTCATCAATATCTCCTTTTGGCATTGATGGCAACATAATATATTATCACACTATACTATTTCTAATACAATATGAAATACAACAGTTGAGATTCATCAAACTACCAATCATTTTGTTCTGTCAACAGATAAATGTCTGATCACTGGTAAGCTCTGTTTTAGCTTAGATTTGATTCTTGTAGCTTTTTACTTTCTGATGTGTTGAGTCCTTCGCTTATGTCAATTTCTCTCATTTTCTTGTTCTCTCATTTATGATGTCTTTTTCTCTTTTCAGCAATTCTCCCTTTGTATAAACTTTCATACAATTTGCTCTCCCTAAGGATATAATCTCTCCCTGTTGGAGTAATCTAATAATGGATAATCTCTCTTTTTCAGAAGAATGTGATAATATGGATAATCTCTCTCCCTTTGACAAAAATGCCAAACAAATATCTCACAGATATCTGACATTCATGTCAAACAATCTTTTCTTCATCCATAATATATTCCTTGAATTTCCCTTATCCATCAGTAATATATTAATATGCTATGGTGCTCGGTTCTAATATATACCTCTCTGCATATAGATGTATCTTTGAAGTTCATCTCTTTGCTCGCATCAACATGAATGATATTCTGATAATATGTAGGCTGATGCAGCCTTCAGTCTTTTACTAACTAGTAGACAAGGGTTTGACTCCTAGTCTCTTTCTCAAGTACTCAAATGTAACCTTGGGCAGTGGCTTGGTGAAGATATAAGCTAATTGTTCTTTTCATTGCACATACTCAAGTATCACCTCTTTTTCTTGAACTTGTTCTCTTAAATAATGATACTTTATTGCAATGTGTTTAGTCTTGGAATGCATGACTGAATTCTTGGAAATGTTTATTGCACTAGTGTTATCACAATAGATAATCACTGGTTCCGAGATCTTCATATGCATACCTTCCAGCAATTGTTTGATCCATGTAATATTTGAGCAATTTTCAGCAGCAACAACATATTCTACTTCTACAGTAGAGTGAGAGATGCATCCCTTCTTCTTGCTAATCCATGTGACAAGTCTGTCACCCATAAAGAATACTCCTCCAGTTGTGCTCTTACAGTCATCAAGATTTCCAGCCCAATCAACATCGGTAAACACCTTAAGTTCAAATTTGCCTTCTCTTCTATACCATAAGCCAAATTCCTCAATATTCTTTAGATATCTTAAAATTATTTTCACAGTAGTCATATGTGATTCCCTGGGATTAGCATAAAATCTAGCAACAATTCCTACCGCGTGTGCAATATCTGGTCTAGTGTGTACAACATACATGAGTTTTCCAATCATTGATCTATACAAAGTTTGATTTACCTCTATTGTCTTGTCTTCCTTTGTCAACTTACATCCAGTAGCCATCGGTGTTCCAACTGGTTTGGAATCTTCCATCTTGAATATTTTCAGGACCTCTTTGATGTATTTGGACTATGTAATGAAAATACCTTCACTTTGTTGAATAATTTGTAGACCAAGAAAGAACATGATCTCTCCAAACATAGACATCTTGAACTCTTTTCTCATCTCATCAGCAAATGATTTGCATAGCATATCATTGCCTCCAAATATGATGTCATCAACAAATACTTCAGCAATCAAAGCGTTAGCATCAGTATCTTTTAAATAAAGATTACTATTTTCACTAGTCCTTATAAATCCAATACTTATTAGATAGGAATGAAGTCATTCATACAAGGCTCTGGTTGCTTGTTTCAATCCATACAAGGCTTTGTGAAGTCTACATACCATATTTCTCTTGTATGGATCGACAAACCCTTCTAGTTGTTCAATGTATACCTCTTCTTCAAGTATTCTATTTAGGAATGCTGACTTGACATCCATTTGATATACTTTGAATCCTTTATATGTAGGATAAGAAAGTAGTATTCTTACTCCTTCTAGCCTAGAAATGGGTGCCAAGGTTTCTCCATAGTCTATACCTTCCTCTTGTGCATACCCCTTGCATACTAGTCTTGCTTTGTTCCTTGTGACTTCTCCATTCTTGTTTAGCTTATTCCTGAATATCCATTTTGTATCGATGACAT
>MU225445.1:2108872-2143347 GCA_018584345.1 Thuja plicata
GAATGCCCATGTGGCTTTGCATATTGTAATTCTGAAAGTTTGTAATTCTGCATTTGTGGAGATAATAAGAAGTCCATTTTCTGTTCTTGCAAATTGTTGTTGCTTCTCTGTTTCTGTTATGTGTTTGGGGTATTAAGGGGAGTGCCCTTCATCAAATTTCCTCATTCACACCTTTCAACAATTGCTTGATCCATGCAATGTTAGAGCAATTTGCAGAAAAACTACATATTATGCTTTTGCAATTGATTGGGATACGCATCTTTGATTTTTACTTATCCATGTGACGAGTCTGTCACCCATAAAGAATGCTCCTCCTATAGTGCTCTTTCTATCATCTGTGTTTCCAGCCCAATCAACACCAGTATAAACTTGTAGCTCAAATTTGCCTTCTTTATTGTACCACAAACCATAGTCTTTAGTATTTTTTAGATATCTCAAAATTATTATAAGAACAATCATGTGTGATTCCTTAGGATTAGCAGAGAATCTTGGAACTATACCCATTGCATGTGCTATATCAGGTCTAGTGTGTACAACATACATTAGTTTACCAATCATAGATCTGTATAAGGTTTGATTTACCTCATTTGTCTTGCATTCCTTTGTCAATTTGCATTCGATTTCCATAGGTGTTCCAACTGGTTTGGAGTCCTCCATCTTGAATATCTTCATAACTTCTTTGATGTATTTGGATTGTGTGATGTAGATGTCCCATTGTAGAATCTGTAGACCGAGAAAAAATTTGATCTCTCCAAACATTGACATTTCAAATTCTTTGCTCATTTCATCAGCAAATAACTTGCATAGCATATCATTACCTCCAAATATGATATCATCAACAAATATCCCAGCAATCAAAATCTTATCATCAGTATCTCCTTTCAAATACATATTACTATTGTCACTTTTTCTAACAAATCCAATACTAATGAGATAAGAGCGAAGTCTTTCATACCATGCTCTCGGTGCTTGTTTTAATCCATACAAGGCTTTGTGTAGTATACAAACCATGTTCCTCTTGTTAGGATAAAAAAACCCTTCAGGTTGTTCAATGTATACCTCCTCTTCTAGTATTCCATTCAGAAATGCAGATTTAACATCCATTTGGTATACTTTGAATCCTTTAAAAGAAGCATAAGCAAGTAGAATTCTTACTCCTTCTAGTCTAGCAATGGGTTCAAAGGTTTCTCCATAGTCAATACATTCTTCTTGTGCATACCCTTTGCATACTAGTCTTGCTTTGTTCCTTGTGACTTCTCCATTCTCATTAAGTTTGTTTCTGAAAATCCATTTGGTGCCAATGACATTTTTGTCACTCAGTCTCAGTACTAATGTCCATGTTTTATTCTTCTCAATCTATTCAATCGCTTCATTCATTGCATTAACCCATTCTTGATTCTCAAGTACAACATCAACATATTTAGGCTCAAAATCACAAATCAAAATCTATTGTTAAGTGACTCACTTCTTGTTCTCATTATTTCTTTTTTTTCCCCATTAATATAGTCCCGTGGATTATGTCTTCTGACATATTTGGCAAGTACAGGTTCAAATCTTTGATCTTCATTTTGATCTTCATCACTCGGTTCATCATTGTGATCATTTTCCTAATTCTTGGTGTGTGAAGCCCATCGCTCGATTGCATTGTTCTATCACTCGGGCAAGGTGTCAGGCTCTTCAATGTAGACAAATCTGTTGTAATCTTTGGGTTCCTTTATGATTTCCTCATCATTTTTCTTAGCAAATTCATCCACTTTAACATTTGCGCTTTCAATGATTTTGTTAGAAGATTTGTTCAGGCATTTATAAGCTTTGCTTTTAGTAGAATATCCTAGAAATATTTCTTCATCACTTTTAGGTTCAAGTTTCCCATTTTTATCATCTTTTAGTATACAATATTGACTTCCAAAAATTCTAAAGTAACTCACATTTGGTGTGTATCCATACCCTAGCTCATAAGGTGTCTTATATGTGTCTTTCTTCAATTGAACTCGGTTCAGTGTATAGACAATAGTACTTACAGCTTCTCTCCATAATGTTTGTGTGATGCCTTTTTCAATCATCAGTGTTCTGGCACAATCAACAATTGATATATTCCTCCCTTTAAGCTATCCCATTTTGTTGTGGTGTTCTCTGTGTAGAAACCTGTCTTGTAATCCCATGCTCATTACAAAAGTTAGTGAATTCATCAGAACTAAATTCTCCTCCTCTATCTAATCTTAAACATTTCTGTTCTTTTCCACTTTGTTTTTCAACTTTAGTTTTATACCATTTGAACATCTTAAATGCTTCAGATTTCTCTTTTAAGAAGATGACAATCATCATCCTAGAATAGTCATCAACAAATAGAATAAAGTATCTATCACCATAATAACTCTTTATTCTCATTGGTCTACATAAGTCAATATAGAATAACTCTAGAATAGCATTAGACGTGTAGGTTTTTTTCTTGAAACTAGAATTTTTCATTTTCCTATTTGAAAATTCTTGCACATAACATGGTCGGGCTTTCAAATACTCGGTAAGCCTCTTACTTTTCTTTTCTTACTTATCTTAACCATATTGTTAAAATTCACATGACACAACCTTTTATTCCACAACCAAACATCTTCATTTCTAGCCAATAAACAAGTGGTCTCAATATTATCAAGATAGAATAGATCACCTTTTGTTTGTTCACTAGTACTGATCAACTTTATTGTTTCATTATAGATCTTTGCCTTTTTTTTCAAATGCAAATCGGTGTCCTGTGTTGTTCAACTGTGAAACACTCAACAAATCATAGTTAAGTCCTTTCACCCAATATACATTTTCACATCTGATCAGATTATTCAACATGATGGTACCTTTTCCTTCAACTGGGCAAGGTGAGTCATTACCCATCCTAACTGATCCACCATTATAATATTCAAAAATTTCAAACTTTTCTTTATCTCTAATCATGTGATGAGTACATCCACTATCAATAATCCAGACATCATTTTTTCTAACTTTAGATATGAGTTTTGTTTCAACATACCTTTCTTCTTCCTCTGAATCATCCTTCATAGAAACAAATACCACCTCAAAATCTTCTTCAGAATCAGTTTCAAAATTTCCAGCTTTGTTCTCAACCAGGTAACAAGACTTCTTGCCTTTGTCCTTGTAATCTTGGTTATCTCTTCTGTCAGAGTGTTAGTTGCTTCTGTAGTCTCGGTCATCACTTCTGTCATACTTCTTTTCATAAGACCTGTCATTGTCTCTTTCATCCTTTCTCTTGTTAGGGCATCTAGCAGCAAAACGTCCAATTTCTTTGCAATTAAAATAGACCAACGGTAATTTACCTATATATGTTCCTTTACCTCTATCTAATCTCCTAGCCATTAGTGCTCCAAGTTCATCAAGTTCTTGTTCATCACTATCACTGTCGCTATCATTTCTCGTAGTGTGTTTATTACTATTTTTGCTTATTTTAAGAGAAGACTTGAATGCAGAATCAATATTAGGCAAGACACTTTTGTCATAGTTGCTCATCTCAAATGAAATAATTCTACCAATCAAACTATCAAGAGTAACATTGTTACTAGCTACTGCTCTCATTTCTTGAATTATAGATACTCTAATAACATAAACATGAAGTACGGTTCTCAAAATTTTACTTACAACTATTTCTTCATCAAATGTTCCTCCTACTCCATGGATAGCATTAACAACTTCTTTGATTATGTCACTGTGTCGAGTGATGTTCTCTCCTTCTTTCATTCTCAGGTCATCAAACTTTCCTCTTAGGCTTTCAGCTTTAGCTCTCAGCACAGTGGCATCTCCTCCATGTACTATCTTGATTTTTTCCCACATTTTCTGTGGAGAGGTGCATGATTTCACATCTTCAAATTCAACATCGGTTAGTGAAAAAGCAAGTTTTATCATCATAGAATTGTGTTCATGTTTTTCTCTTAATTGATCAACAGTCAGAGGTCCAGTAGGTGCAACATATTCACTATCCAAGTGTTGTGTAACATCATTTCCAATTCCTGAAAGATGAAGTCTTATCCTTCTTTTTCATGATGCAAATTTGTCCTTGTTCAACTTAGGCACATCCCTTTTACTCATCTTGTGATCTTTATCTTAAGTCCCTTTAAACTTTTCTTCCAAGCACCAAAGCTCTGATACCAATTATTAGAATAACTGAGAGGGGGGGGGGGGTGAATCAGTGGCCTTAAAAATAATTCCAAATGATCCAACCAAACACTTATCTCTTTAAATATAATACCCTCAGTTATCTTACATTCCAAATTTCAACAAGATGTGTGCTATAAATAATTTTAACCAATATAAACTGCTTGGTAAGATATATTGTTTATCTTTTCTAGACTTTACTGAATAGCAGTAAATAAACTTAGTGTTAACCGACCAATCCAGTTTCAATAATGTGTAAAAAAAATATCAATGCAATGAAACATATACACATTTGACACATTTTAATGTGGAAACCCAATAAGGGAAAAACCACCTGGCACCAGTAACCCAAAATAATTTCACTATTTTGAAGTGAGCTTGGTGAAGAGCCAACCCTATCAAAGGTTACAATACACACTGTTAAGTGCGACCTTGTTAGAGGATTTAAAACCAACAGTTTGTCTTTTGACCTAGCACTCATTATGCTATCAACAAGAAAACCTTTTGATACTCTTGAGTATCTCAATATAATAAGGACTGTTAAATCCCACTCGGTTAAGATATTTTATGAATCAATGGTTAAACTAATACAGTAAATGATATGTTCAAAATACAACTTTGATTTGCAAATATTCAGATCTATTGTTAGTCCAAAAATACCTCTCTGATCAATATAGACTTCAGTTCTTTTGCTTTCATTCTTTGTTCTTCTCGGTGAATGCTTTGTCCTCTATCTCTCGGTGTCTGTAGAATTCCTTGGCTCTACTCTTCAACCTGTATGATCAGATCTATATGAAGAAATCCATCTTCACACAAATATATTCAACATTCCTCTTTTGATAATGAATTCCTTGTCTCTTTATATAGACATGATTAGCCGCTCAATCTCCTTTTTTTTGTCATAGATCACTCCTTGATCCATAAAACTTTCCATGTGTTGCTTTATCCTGTAAAGCTCTCCTTTAGTTTTATTCTACAAATCTCTCCTTGATAACTATGAATAAAACATGCTTTAAATCTTTTTTCTTGCTTTAGTTTAACCAATCATTGAAAATAAAGCAATCAATCAGTCAACCATAAATTGTAGCTCTTCCAGCTAAGCAATTTTGTCATTCTTTAACTCCAGCTATGCCCGGTCATTATCTTTAGTTATGCTCGGTCATTAACTCCAGTTACTGTGGTGCTTGGTATACACTTTGCTCAGTGTTCACTTTCACTCGGTGTATACAAACTTTTAATATTTTAGCGACAACATAAACTTTTGTCTTTTCAGATCTTCAAGTTTATGATAATATGTGTATGAGAAATCAAACTGTATCAAGTTGACATCAATGACAATATAATACATTAATTGATTTAATGTCTTGCATTCACTTTTACAGCTCGATGATCATCGAATTATCATCTTCAAACATTCAATCAGTTATGGTTCATTAGGAACATCGCTACACTAGTCTTAGTGAGTTTTAGGTGCATTCAATAAGCCTATCAAGCTACCAGTGATCCATCGCATTAGGCTTCATTGTCTCTACCAAATAAATTTTATACTATTATTTTTATATTTTCCTTGGATTTTGGTCCACCCTGGAAAATATAGGCGGATAATAGATTGGAGCACCTCTATGTTATGCTATTATCTCTATCCCATATGCACGAGGCCCATAACTATACTCTTCCACAACCTCATCTAGTACCTTTGTAGAGGGAGGACTTCATAAGAATTATGTTGATTGTTCCACTTGTTTCTGTTTATACAAAACCAAAAAAATTAAGCAATAATGAAATCTACGCCCCTTTATATCTTGGGATTAATTTTTAGGAAGAAGCTTGTAAGGATAAATAGTAGGGGAAGAGCACTTGTAACTGATAGGGGGTCTAATGACCTTTTTTTTTATGATGAACCACCAATTACTAATATGAAAAGAGCCTAAAAAATGATCACTCATGTACCAATAGTCGATCACACATGTACCATTAGCTAATCAATTTTTAGTTTTTTTGGTTGGTAATTGGTCTATTTGTTTACCATTATTGGGCCATTTGTGTACTAGTATTAGGACATTTGTGTATAAGTATTGGGACATTTGTCCACAAGTTGTAATGCCCCGCTCGAGAATCCTTGGAACACAAGGATAAAATATGCACTAATATTTTTTTTAATAAAAAACAAGTTATCTAACAACATGATAGAGTAACCAAGTGCAATAGATAAACATCTAATTATGAAAGGAAACTCAGGGAACATGGAAAACTCACATGTTCACATACAAAAGTGGAAGTCTTTCTAATACTTCCAAAGATTCCAAAGCCACAAACCATATACTCAGAATAGAGAACACACATTCCCAAGAGAACTCAATGGAGATCTGGATAACATTCACGGATTACAAGAGGGAGACACTACTCTATCCACCCCATGTTATTTTTAACCATACAAGTTCATTAACCATCCCATCAAATTCCAAGGCATTGAATTCACATAAGAAGGATTTAAGTTTCACATAGAAAATCATATCTGTTATGAATGGGATGAATCTTAATCAAAAGAGGGTATCTAGAACACAAATTAAGTTTTTCAAGAGAAGGATGAAAGTGTCCATTGTCCGTGATATGACAAAACATGGTATATCAAGCCAACAAATTCTTGTACAACAAAGAACTTCCCATACAACAAAGCACTTCCCATATTAGTAAATAATGGGTCTAGGATGACAAAGTACTTTCCCATATGACAAAGTATCTTGTGTTGTACGACAATGCACTTGGCTTCATATGGACTTTGTTCCAGAAGCCATAAATTTTACATCTGAAGCCCGATTGAATCCGTTAAAAATGCATCATAAAGGTCTTGATGAGCTCTATGATATAATGGAATTAAAAACATCTTAGGACATAAATTTTTTTTATTTACATCTACTTGAATCAAGTGCAACCCAAAAGAAGGTGTTCATTGTTGCCAAAACTTGCAACAAACGGTTTCCTTAGTACAAAGACTAGATAGGCTTTCTGACACCAACGTACAACATGAAATAAAAGCTAGCTCCACACTAGGGAGTATCATATACACACATATAAAGGATATGGACACTTGATTGCATCAATGTACATCATAAGGAAAGCATGAACATAATATGCTAGAACTAGAACACCAAGTATAAACATGAAATGAGTAAATGACAAGAAGGGATAGAAAAGAGCACATCATGCTCAAAATTTCCATAAATGAATTTCATCCACCATCTGTACACGAGTCCCCAGCAGTGGTAAAGTGAAATTCCATACTACCATGTGGAACCCTTAGGCCCACTCCACCATGTTCGTGGAGATAGTAATCTTGACCACAACCAAGATAAGCACTCACACCAAAAGGGATAAAATCACACCAAGAAGATGAATAAAATCAAGAAATGGTACAAAGATCCAAAGCAAGGACATAATACAATTAGTTCAAGGTCACTACTCAAGCTATACAAGGTACGATGTCGAGACTCAAGAATGGAGTGTCATCACACGGTTCGTACAGGCCCGTGGGGAATCGAGCAATCCTTCTCACAATAAGGAAGCTCTATTATTTTGGTACACCTCTCTCAAAGAGACGACTGATGGATAAAATATTGATCTTATTATTATTATATTTTCCTCATTCATTTTAAGGTTATCACTTATTAAAATAACTCAACCAAGGGATACCCTAGGACTAATTTGTGTCCCATCCCGCCTTGGTGAGCCACTCCATTCCACTACTCCACACCTATTAGTCAAACACAATGATACATAAAAAGACTCCAAACCTCAATCAAAGAGGGAGGTAAAATAAATATAGCACATGACTCTATTGGCCTCAACCAAGACAATGAGTCCCAATGTAATCGTGTCATGGCACACAAAGATCTTATGATGTGATCTCAAACACCATCATCACACATTCTAATGTGATCAAAATCAAGCATGGAGAACAATTTCACAAAATGGAAAGGCAATCACAAGTGCATGACAGACTCAATTGGACACCTGGCCAGGAGTACAAATTCGCTCACAAATCTAGAATCGATAATGTAAAACCATAGAATGGTTGGAAACCTGGAGGACAAAAAAATAAATAGTAAAACTGGGTGACATGCAAAATGAGGCGACCCTAAAATTTCCCAAAACTGAAACTTCTTAGAATGCTACAAAATAAAAACCCACTTGCCCATAGGAACCCAACAACATAGAAATGCCCATAGAATCTTGAGGATTCTGGGGTGTGATTTAGGGACCCTTCCTGGCACTTTCCTTGGGCTGCCTCTCTGTTTGGAACCCCCTGACACTTTCTGGAGCTCTCTTGTTGATAGATATCACAGTAAACTTGCAGGATGGAAAGGACTTATGTTGAGCCAAGTGGGAAAGATTCAGCTTCTCAGAGCCACCCTTCAAGATCTTGCACTGTATGCTTCAAGAATCTTCAAAATTCCCAAGAAGTTTGGGGATACTATTGAAAAAATTCAAAAAACATTCTAATGGACTGGTACAGAGAAAAAGAAGAGGATTTCTCTCTTAGCTTGGGAAAAAGTTTGTAGACCTATTATTAAAGGGGGACATGTCCTCCAAAGAATCAGAAATCTCGACAATCATCTCTTGGCCAAATTAATCTGGAGATATTACAATTCCAGGGGAGAATAGACCCTAATTTGGGACAAGAAGTACAATAAGGACCACCCTAACTTTATTTCTTTTCTTGATTATGACAAGATTTCTAACGGATCTTTTATATGGAGGAATGCCATGAAAAATAGGGATATCATTAGAAAAGGAATAAGATGGAAAGTTGGAAATGGTAGGAATGTTCTCTTTTGGGAAGATGAGTGGATTTTATAGGCTCCCCTTAAGGACTGTCCCAGATGGCAGAACTTTGAAAACCTCTGTAAGGTTAGATTTGGAAGGAAAGTGGAGGATTATTAGGAAGGAGATCACTGGAAATATTTGACTGTTATTGACATTTCGATGGGAGAGCTTAACCAAATTCTAGAAACTACCACCCTGATTGAGGAGGAGGATATGATTATTTGGAAGTATACTTTGAGTGGTATTTTTTCTACCTCTTTTGTGTATAATAAGGATTTTGAAGATTTGATTGAGCCTTTTTGGGCTAAGGCCTAGATAAAGGACCTTACTCCTAAGATCAATATTTTTTTTTGGATCCTTTTACAAAATAAAGTCCTAACTATTGACAACCTTATGAGAAGAGGGATGACTATTGTGAATAGATGCTACCTTTGCGAGCAGAATGCAGCGAGTGTTGATCATATGATTATTCATTGTCCTTTTGTTAGGGTGATATGGGATAACTTTCTTATTATTTTTAATATAGAATGGGTTTTCCCTAAAAATTTGAAGGGTCTTTTTAATTCTTGGATTCATCATTCAAAAAATGATACTGTTAGTCAAGTATGGAAATTCGCTCTTCCCTATATTTGTTGGGGAATCTGGAGAGAAAGGAATGAAAGAGTTTTTAGGAATAAAGAGACAACTGCCAAATATGTTTTTTACAAGATAAAGAGATCTATTAAAGAAAATTCAGTTTTAAAGGATAGAATTATGGAACCAATCTTGGAGGAGGATATTGCCTTTCTTAAAAAAATGGAAGATAAAAGGGAATTTTAGGAAGCAGGATAACAAAATTAATAGAGCTAATGCTAGGTGGGATTGCCCACCTAGGGGGTGGATGAAAATCAACATTGATGGGGCCTCAAAAGGCAACCCAGGGGTGGCGGGATGGGGGATTGTCATTAGGGATGAGAACAAGGTTTGTAAGGGTATCAAAGTTGTCCCTATTGGTTTTCAGACCAACCATCTTGCTAAGGCCACTGCTACCCTTCATGCTCTCATCATGGCTAAGGAAAAATGATGCAGGAAAGTTTGGATTAGAGGTGACTCTCTCAACATTGTTAAATTCTTGAATTCTCTTACCCCTGCTTCGTGGTCAATTTACAATATTATGCAAAATGCTAAAGCCTTAATTCATTCTTTTGATAATTGTATGGTGACACATAACTACCAGGAAATAAATGGGGTGGCTGATTGGGCTGTCAACATGGCTTGTAAAATGGAGGCGGTGACTCAACGGGGAGGTGATGTTGACACGCCAGCTCAAGTGTAGTTAATGATGAATAATGATCTTTTGCGAAGTAATAAAAAAAGTGATCATAAATGGTAAGTTTTAATTATTGGTTTATGGCAGAAGTGACTTGTCATCATTACCAGCTAAGGATAACGTACTTAGTGGTAATTATTAGATTGTAGTGGCACATTTTCTGGGTGCACTTCTTTTTTATGAAAGAGAGGCAGGATATTTCAAATAGTATTTGCAAAGTCATCGACAGAGAAAATAATCTGAACCAGAGAGCAGATATGGGAGGTAACAAGAAGCGTGCAAAACCTACAAATTGTGATGAATGGCGTGAAAGGGAAGATGTGTGGAAAATTTTGGTGGAGGAAGGTTTGGCGGTTTTCCTAGAGAGGCTTCATGGATGCAACTCCACTATCACAAGAATCTTCTCGAAGACCTGGAAAAATGGGAAGGTCATGGTCGGCAACCGGTATATGGAAGTCACTGAGGAGGTTATTATGGAGGCAACTGGTATGGGGACGGAAGGGCTTAAATTTTATAGAGATAGGCTTATCTCGGACAAGGCATGGGAGAAGTTTCCTGAGGAAGATAAGGAAAGAGCTCGGCTAGTGAAGGTGGGAACCTCTTATCATGACCCTATGCGTATTTCTAGACCCTGGCGATATGCTTTGTTCGTGCTCATCAGCTACATCACTCTGGATGGTAGGTTCACTAGGGATTATGGCCACCACTCCATGCTTCTTAACCACTTCAAACACAAAATAAAGGTTAGTTTTCCATTCTACTTGCTCATCTTGCTTGATTTCACCATTACTAGCATGCAGACAAAACCTAAGGAGGATCACACCTCACACTAGGGGCTTATGGTGTTAGTTTATGAAGTTCTTAAGTCCAATAAGGTGGAGAGACCTCTGGTTAAAAGGACACAGAAAGATGAGGAAGACACAGAAGGAGATGAGGAGGAAAGTATGTATGAAGAAGACACAGAGGATGAGGGAGAGGAGAAAAAAGGGTTATAAGCCCTTAAGAAGGGAATAAAAAAGGGGTCTTCTTCCTTGAAAAGCCTGAAAAAAAACCCACATCAAAATCTCAGATACTGAGAAGGATACAGAGGATGAGAGCTCTGAGGACAGTGACAGAAAAAACAAAAGGGTAAAATTAACCCTAAGGCTAAGAAGATGACTCCAGCGGAGGAAATAGAGACTGAAAAGGAGACCAAGGATGAAGATAAGGGGACTAAACCCGAAATTGGGGTTAAGAAAATAAAGAGGGGAGATATTAAAACCCGCAAAGGGAAAAATCCCAGCAAGCAGAAAATCATGCTTTCCTTGGATGAGGAGGAAGACAAGGAGAAGGATGAGGGTATGGATGATACTAACCCCACTGAGAGCATGAAGAATAAAGAGCAGAAGGAGGAATAAATGGTGAAGGAGGATTCTGGGAAGGGCCTTGAAAATAAAAACATTGGGAAGGAGGAAACCCATCACAATGACGACATAGGTAATACTATTGAACCTGAGGATTTAGACCATGGTAAAGTGTGCATTACTAATTTTTTTGGTTTAATTAGAAAAATGTTAGGAGATAATGTTGACCTAAAGAATCAAATTGAGGGTATGAGGGGGGAAATGAATATTTTAAAATGTGTTGGTATTGGGGAGAAATCTATTGCTGAGTGTCTGGGGGAAATGAAAGAGGCTGTAGGAAATTCAAAAGCACAAGTTGATTTGGTGAATAGAGTCAACAATCTGGAAAAGAAGTTCAAGGATTTTGAGGACAGAGCTACTGAAGATGACAGTGTAAGGCAGATAAAGAACCTAAAAGTCAAGGTGGACAAGCTAGAGGACACGATTTGTAAGATTGGGGATCAATCTCTGAAGAGTCTAAAAGCTTATACTGGGTAGGCCAAGAGCTTAATGGAGGAGTTGGAGTAGGATATTGGTGATAAGGATAGCCATGCTGTCAAGGATCTGGTTGGCCCGGGAACCTGCACTAGGGCTAGCACCAAAAAGGCGAGCCCAAGGGAGGAAAAAGAGAAGGACAGAGGTGACCTCAAAAATACTATCAATCAGATGGAGGTTACGGTGATTCAGGCCCAGGAAATGGTTGATGGCATGTAGATGTCTTTTCCTGGGCCCTCCCCTTTTTTGTGCTATCCCTGTTTATTATGTTTGTCTTTGGGACTGTTGCTAGGTAGTCTGTCTGTTGACTTTTTTTGTTGGCTATCTTTTTTTGGTGCCTCAACACAATTGTTGGTGTACTTTCTCTAAATATTTGTATAACTCTGTTTAAAGGTTTTGGGTCCTTGTAAAACCTATTTTTACTTATTCAAAACAACACATAAATGCAATAAAAACTCATTTCTAGACATTTACAGAAATTTGAGCAGCATAACAGTAATAAATTATAAAACCCAAAATGAAAACCTCAGTTGATCATAGTGAGTCAACCAGGCATTTGAAAGCTATAAGAAAGTGGGAGAGTACTAAATATTATCCCATGAGACAAAAGAAAATAAGAACCAAATCAAACAATGGAGAAACAAACAAAATATTGAAGGCCCTACCTTGCAGCCGGAGGAGAAACTTGGAAGAAAGAGGAATAAATAAATTTCCTTGAGGAATCCAAAAGTTGTTCCACAAAAACAAAGGTATTTGTGACGATTCCAATGAGTCGTTACTCACCAAGATCTGACAATCTAGTCAAACGCAACGAAAAAAAGAGAAAATTTCTCTAATCAAGTTTTGAGCAAAATCCAAATTTTAATAAAAACCAAGGAGAAGTGAGAAAAAGAACTCACTTTTCAACATTTATATCACTTTTTAAAAAGTAACTTTTAAAATAGGTTAAAATAATTAAAATAACCTACCGACCTTTCACCCCAACATAATAAATTGATTCCAGATAATTGGAATCCAACTATGGCCAATCAACCAGTAAATAAAATAAATATTAAAATTCCCCAAAGCATTAAAAAAACAACATTTAATTAAATCAACCATGACAACTGTAGAAACTTCTAAATGCACAGACAGTCACTGGTCTATCACGAATGCATAATGAATCTAGATTTACCAACATGTACTAGAGGGAATAATATACTACTCACGAATACACCGTCCATACAGGGAGAACATTGGCTCAACATGAAAGGTTGGTGATACTATCTCCTATGCCATTGCAGAGGATATAGAGACACTCAAAACCTGTAATCAGGTGGAATGTGCTTGGTACCTGTTCACTGAAACACACAAACATCAAGTGTACCTTCTCATAATAAAATAACCAAAGCACAACATATAATTATCAAACAAAGAAGGAGAAGACACCATCGTGTGGACCTCACAAAGGAGGTAACTACGACTTCCTCTCACTTCGTAGAAACACGTGAAGTGATATATATATATATATATATATATATATATATATATTGCATGAGCGAATAGTGAACATTAATTCATTTAAATAACCATTGCATTAACATTTACACATTTAAATATAAGGATTAAATAAACCATCATGACAACATGAGCATATATCAATGGAAGTAATTACTAAAATATCCAACAACATATAAGGCACAATACTATGGTGAAATCAGATATAATCATCAACATAATAACCCATTGTTTCTTAAAGAAAAATAAACCAGATATCATCACAAGGCACAATGTCACCTCTCTAGCATCATGATGCAGATATGATCAAAACTCTAAACAACAACATAAACCATCCATCTACCACAACTAAGATATTGGAAACCAAAATAAGGTACTATCATTGAAAGCATCTCATCATGGCGATAACCAAAATAACATAAACAAAGTATCTTGGATCAAAATAAACATGGACTAGAATGCAACCATGGGAGGCACTACACAAGTACTGATATTTTTCAACAAATGAGTATTGGTGCATCTTTGAGTGGGTATCGGGCGATACTTTGAAATGGCTACTTTTTTACTCTTCGACATTCGATGATCTCTACAAAGAGATTCATGAATAGTCAAAAGATGAAACCTTATCTTTAAGCTATTAACTCGCATACAAAGACAACAAAAATAAAATCGTCAAAATCTAACATATAGTTTAGGTTCTACAAGTGCACGAAGTTAGGGTGTGCAGGTACTGGTGCTCTTCCCCTACTGAGCACTCAATATCGTCAAGTTTAGTACATGATAGATGTAGTCATAATATAAGGAATATACTAATGTACCGATATCAGTCCTAAGGAATATACTAAGTAATATCAATGCAAAGTACACAAAAAGGGTGGGTTGTGTTAGATGTATGTATCACCACTTATGCCAACTCATAATCACATCAAGATCGCCATCCCTTTTTGAGGAAAACATCCTTGATGTGACATATTGGTAAGGTCTTTTGGGGATAATATACTCACCTTTTTCTTATTAAAACAATACAATTATAATAATGGTAATTACGTCGTATGCGTTTTCTATAGAGAATGGGCAACCTCATATTATAAATCCATGACTAGCATTGTTTATAAAGAATGGGGGACCCTTGAAGTTATCTTGTCTATTCATGTTTCCTTACGCCACACACCGTTAAGTGTGGCCTTGTTAGAGGATTTAAAACTAACAGTTTATCACTTGACCTAGCATTCACTATGTTGTCAACATGAAAACCTTTTGATACTCCTTGGGATGTATCTCAATATATTAAGGATTGTTAAATCCCACTCTGTTAAGAGATTTTTCGAATCAATGGTTAAATTGAAATAGTAAATGATCTGTTCATAAATAAAACTTTGAATTGTAGATTTTTAGATCTATGTTAAGTCCATAATACCTCTTCTGATCAATGTTCTCTTCAATTCCTTTGCTCTACTTCTTTCTGATCATTGAATGTTTTCAATTCTTTGTTTCTTGATGTCTGTAGAATTCTTGGCTTTGTTCTTTAGCCTATATGATCAGATCTTCATAAAGACTTCTATCTTCACCAGAATTATACTAAACATTCCTCTCTTCATAATGAATTACTTGTCTCTTTATATAGACATGATTTCACTATTTATTGTCCTTGTTTTCTTCATTGATCACTTCTTGATCCATAAAGCTCGCCATGCTTGGTTTATTTTTATTCCACAAATCTCTCCTTGTTTTTTGGAATAAAACATGCTTTAAATCTCCTTCTTATCTTTAGCTTTTAATTGGTCGATAGAAATAAAATAAACAATCAGTTAACTCTAAATATAGCTCTTGCCAGCTAAGTGTTTTTTTATTTTCTAACTTCAGTTTCTATGGGTCAACACTTCAGTTGTGCTTGGTGACTACTGCAGATAGCTCGGGCATCAACTTCAGTTCTGTTCGGTGACAACTGCAGTCATCTCGGTAATGCTTGATCGGGTACCACTTGCTCAGGTAACACTGTTCGTTGGTTAACACTGTGAACTTCTATGCTCGGGGTTCACTGTCTTTCAGTGTTTACTTTCACTCGGTGTACATGATTACTGACGAAAAAAACTTTTTCTCTTCATATCTTTAAGTGTTGTGACAATATGTGTATGAGAAATCATACAATATCAAGTTGATATCAATGACAATATAATACATTAATTGTTTTAATGTCTTGCATTTACTTTCTGCAACTCAGTGATCGTCAACTTGTCATCTTCAAATATTCAATCATTTGTAGTTCATCAATCTCTCCCTTTGGCATTGATGGCAACATACTACCAATATAATATGAAATATATCAGTTGTAGTTCATCAATCTCACCCAAACTATTTGTTCTATAACCAATACAAATATATGACTCTCGGTAAGCTCTTCTAGCTTAGATTTGATTCTTGCAGAGTACTTTCTTCATTCTTCATTCCCTTCATTGGATAGATGTGGCAACTTCTTATTCTGTCTCTCCCTTTGTTGTAGAATCTCTTCTCCCTTTTCTGGATAGATATGCAATGTTAACTTTTCCAATTCTCTTCTTTAGATGGATGTTTCTTTGAATTTTTCTTTGATGTTTTCTCTCCCTTTGACTATTCCTCTCCTTAATGGATATTTATTTTCTCTTCCTTTGGATCTTCTCTCCCTTATCTCTGGATATTTCAGATGGATATATTCATTTAGTTCATCTCTCCCTTTGACAACAATGCAAAACATATAATATCTCTCTCCCTAATATATTCCTTGAATTTCCTCTCCATTAACAATTTAGCTCTGTAGTAGCCATTAATATCTTTGGTGTTCGGTTCTTCTAAGTACCTTCTTGTACTGATTTTTTTTATTTCAGTCCATATCTCTTCTTGCATCAACATGAATGATCTTCTGATGATGTGTAGGCTGATGCAACCTTCTAGTCAACTTAGTGACCTGTAAACAAGAGTCGGACCCCTAGTCTCTTCCTCAGGTACTCAAATGTATCTTTTGGAAAAGTCTTTGTGAATATGTCTGCTAATTGTTCTTTGGATTGTACATATTCTAGTATCACTTCTTTCTCTTATACTTGTTCCCTTAAGTAATGATACTTGATAGCAATGTGCTTTGTCTTAGCATGCATGACAAGGTTCTTTGAAATATTGATAGCACTTGTATTATCACAATAGACAATCACTAGATCAAGGATTTCCATATTCATACCTTTCAAAAATTTCTTGATCCATACAATGTTAGAGCACTTTGCAGCAACAATCACATATTTTGCTTCTGTAGTGAATTGTGAGATGCATCCTTGCTTTTTACTTATCCATGTGACAAGTCTGTCACCCATAAAGAATGCTCCTCCTATTGTGCTCTTTCTATCATCTATGTTTCCAGCCCAATCAACATCTGTATAGACTTGAAGCTCAAATCTGCCTTCTTTATTATACCATAAACCATAGTCTTCGATATTCTTTAGATATCTCAAAATTATCTTGATAGCAGTCATGTGTGATTCCTTGGGATTAGCTGAGAATCTTGCAACTATTCCAACTGCATGTGCTATATTTGGTCTAGTATGTACAACATACATGAGTTTTCCAATCATAGATCTATATAAGGTCTAATTTACCTCTGTTGACTTGTCTTCCTTTGTTAGTTTGCATCCAGTTGCCATAGGTGTTCCCACTGGCTTGGAGGCCTCCATCTTGAATATCTTTAGAACTTCCTTGATGTATTTTGATTGTGTGATGTAGATGCCTTCATCCTATTGTAGAATCTGTAGACCAAGAAAGAATTTGATCTCCCCAAACATTGACATCTCAAAATATTTGCTCATTTCATCAGAAAATGATTTGCATAACATATCTTTAACTCCAAATATGATATCATTAACAAATATTTCAGCAATCAGAATGTTATCATCAACATCTTCTTTTAAATACAGATTAATGTTATCACTTGTTCTTACAAATCCAATACTTATGAGATAAGAGTGAAGTCTTTCATACCATTCTCTCAGTGCTTGTTTCAATCCATACAAGGCTTTTTGTAGTCTACAAATCATGTTCCTCTTGTTAGGATCAACAAACCCTTATGGTTGTTCAATGTATACTTTTTCTAGTATTCCATTTAGAAATGCACATTCGAAATCCATTTGGTATACCTTGAATCCTTTGAAAGCAACATAATCACATAGAATTCTGACTCCTTCTTGTCTAGAAATGGGTGCAAAGGTTTCTCCATAGTTAATAACTTCTTCTTGTGCATACCCTTTGCATACTAATCTTGCTTTGTTCCTTGTGACTTCTCCATTCTCATCCAGTTTGGTTCTGAATATCCATTTGGTACCAATGAATTTTTTTCATTTGGTCTAGGTACTAATGTCCATGTTCTATTCTTTTCAATCTTCTCAATTTCTTCATTCATAACATTGACCCATTCTTCATTTTCAAGTGCAGTATTGATAGATTTAGGCTCAAAATCACAAATCAAGCATCTAGTGTTTAGTGACTTACTTCTTGTTCTCATTCCAGTCTTTTTGTCTCCTATGATATGGTTTTGTGGGTGGTGTATTTTGACATACTTGGCAAGTACTGGTTCATATCTCTGTTCATCATTCTGATCATCTTGACCTTCATTTTGATCTTCATCGCTTGTAACATTATTGTGAGCAATTTTCTGATTTTCGGTGTTTGTAGCCTAATGCTCGGGTGCATTGTTCTATCGCTCGGCAATGATACACTATTTCTCTGGCAGAGTGTCAGGTTCTTCAATGTAGACAAATCTGTTGTAGTCTTCCAGTTCTTTTCTGCTTTCCTCATCTTTTTTCTCAGCAAATTCATCCACTTTGACATTTGCACTTTCAATGATTTTGTTAGAGGATTTGTTAAGACATTTATAAGCCTTGATTTTGGTAGAATAATCTAAAAATATTCCTTCATCACCTCTGGAGTCAAGCTTTCCATTTTTATCATCTTTCAAAATATAACATTGACTTTCAAAAAATCTAAATTAACTTACATTGGGCGTGTATCCATACCATAGCTCATAAGGTGTCTTATTGGTGTCTTTCTTTAATTGAACTTGGTTTAATGTGTAGACAATAGTACTGACAGCTTCTCTCCAGAATGTTTGTGTGATGCCTTTCTCAATCATCAGTGTTCTGGCACAATCAATAATTGATTTGTTTCTTCTTTCAACAATCCCATTCTGCCGTGGTGTTCTCGGTGCAAAAACCTGTCTTGTAATTCCATGCTCATTACAAAAGTTAGTGAATTCATCAGAAATAAATTCTCCTCCTCTATCTGATCTTAGACATTTCAGTTCCTTTCCACTTTGTTTTTCAACTAAAGCTTTATACCATTTAAACATCTTGAACGCTTCTAATTTTTCTTTTAAGAACATAACAGTCATCATTCTAGAATAATTATCAACAAAGAGAATGAAGTATCTATGACCATAGTAGTTCTTTGTTCTCATTGGTCCACATAAGTCAGTATGGACTAGCTCTAGAATAGCATTAGATGTGTAGGTTTTTCTCTTGAGACTAGACTTTTTCATTTTACCTTTTTGACAATTCTTACACATGACATCAATTCCCTTAAGCATTCCATCGGTGTTCACCAGGTACACTATAGATGACATGAATACTACATCAAAGAACTAGCAAATAATTTAAACATAAAAACATAAATAATTTAAACTCAATTGCAAATACTTATATAGCCTTTGTGTATTGTAATAATATTACTAGATGCAAGAATAAAGTTAGTCATTTTCTAATGTAACATGAACCTTGATATGTCTATCATTTTTAATTTATCCAATTTTACAATTTCATGCAACCTATCATGCAAGATGAAACATGGAAATATCTTTACAATATCCCATGTGTTTTCATTTCATGCATATGACATGCTAGTTTATTTTCCAAATAAACCAATATAAATTTGAAATCGTTCTCCTTTCCTGAAATGACATGTTGTAGAAATTTTTTGGCCATTCAAAGAACCTTAAAACATCAACATTAATCAACTCTATTCATTGAACCATTAAAAGACTAAAATTTTTACTATACATATGTAATATGTAATGATTCAATACATCTGGAGATTTACTATGTAATGATTTGAATCCCTTAGGGAAATGCGATTGTTTTTAATTTACAAGGTTTTTAATTTTTTGTTGTTTAATGTACGTGTTTCAAAATTTAAGTGTACATTTGATGATTTGAATGTCTTTTAAGGGGATTTGTAATATGTTTAATGATTTGAATTTCTTAAGGGGATATTTAATACGTAATGATTTGAATGGCTTAGGGTTCAATGAAATTGTTTTTTATTTACTTGAGGTTTGTAATGTTTATATGGTTAATATATAATTTTAGGTTTGATTCGAATATATAGTTTGTACATACAACACATATACGTATATATGAACTATTTTGTTAATTATATTTAATGTACATGTGCACACTTATAGTTTTTATCTATATTTGTGCATCATCTATCATCTCTATACATCATGGCATCCAGTGGTTCAAAGCCTAGTGTACATCGTGATAGTGACCACGCATCACGTGCATAGTCTCATGGTACTCCCAAGAGTAGGGAGAATCATAGACATGAGACTATTTATAGATTGCACGCTACTCTATCTTAGCTAGAGAGGACATTGCAAAATATTGTTGTCCTCCCTAATAGGGAGAGGTTGGCATCCATTCGCACTAAGATTATGAGTAGAATTTAGAAAGATAAATCATAAAACCCCTATGATGACACCTCCATTGACACATTTTATTAGAGCTTAGCTAGTATAATATCAGGGTCAATTACATGGAGGACTATTGATATGGATGTTTCTGTGGCCAATGTTTAGGCCATGTTTGGATCTGATTACCTAGAGAAGAATGTCGTGAGAGATTAGATAATGATGAAATGTAAGGATGACCTCGTGGCCCCCTTCATATATCCCAGATGGTGAGGGAACCTTGAGTTAGAGTTTCATATTGTGGATACATTTCTATGTACCTCTTCATTCTGGTTACTTAAGACATTATGTTGTTGACACTATGTTGTGGACATTGATCTATTTGATACATTTCTATGTTGTGGATCTACAATTCTATTTTTTTGATACATTGTTGATACATTTATATGTTGTGGACATTGAAATTTGATACATGTGTTTAGATATAGACATTTATATGGACTCAAAAATTTTAAAATCTTAATTTATCATCTTTTAAGATGACATATATTTATATTTAAACAAATGACATATATAAGTAATTTAAATATTGATTTACTAATCGTGCAATCAATGACATTTTTTTATCGATAATCATTTTTGACTGGAGCTTTGAACCAGTGGGGTCACATTTGGGGGACCCCATCCCCATAGTTTTTTGTGAGGCTGCTGAGGTATTAACACCTCCTAGATCTAAAATTCTTTATTGAACCACCTAATCTCTCCATCCAATCTAAGCACCTTCTCTCTTTGTCCAAGTCGAGCACCTTATGTCTCCCTTTTTTGGCAAAAACCTTATGTATCCCTTGAGAGGTGGTAACACGTCCCCTTATATCTCTGTATGCGAACACCACCCACACTGTTGATGCCAACCCCTTATCTCTCCAAATGCTGACAATCATCCTTATGACTCCCATGGTGGACCCCCTTATATCTCCCAGCTGCAAAGTCCCTATCAAATCCTCCCTTATCACTCTGCATGTAAACCTTATGTCTCTCAGCAGGGTCCTGCCATCATCCTCCATCACCTACACACCAACCATTGATCATTCATCATTCTGCATGTACAACATGTTAGAGTAATAGTCTATCGGGTTACTAATTTAAATCATTATGATCTAATTAGTAACTTACCTATTCACTCTAGTTTGCTTCAGCTAACCTTAGGGTTTCCCTTTTAGGGCTTCAGTATCCTTTATAAGGAATGACCACTTTCATTTCTTCATAGATATTGTAATTCATTATTGTTGTTAATAGAAGTCTTATTCTTGCAACATGGGTTTCAACTCTCTGGCTTTTTGGCCGCCATAGCTCTCCTTCTCTTCTGTCTTGCTTCTTCTCGTGACAGTGTTTGCATGCAGGTTTCTTAGGTTGATTTACAGTTCAGCAAATCTAACATGGTATCAGAGCTTTCCTGCTGGTTTCTGTTTGATTTTTTCTGAAGCATTCGAGGGTTTGCAGTTCGCCAGGCTTTTTCTGGCTTCTTTGTGTGGATTTAAGGGGGACCTTTGTTTCTGGTCACTTTGGGCCCAAACGAACATCACCATTGTGTCCAGAAGGCCCAAAAACCCCAGAATCCATATAAAGTTTGTCCATTTTGGACACCGGGGCATCTGGAGAATTTTTTTGGCCTCCTGAGGGCCGTACGGGCACGTAAAACGAGGCAGGTTCGAGAAAAAAAATAAAAAAAATAAAAAAAATGTTGGTTTTTTGTGTGTACAGTGCGGTTTGAATGGCGCCACCACCAGGCCGCCACCGCACCACCGCGGCCCGGCCCCCAGCGGTGCACCTCCCACTGCACCTGCGGCCTGCGCCGCTCTCCTGCCTCCTCTACGACCGCCGCCCTCTGCGGCACCTCAGCTCCCCGCTGACTGCGCCCCCGCGCCCGCCGCTTTGGCCCACTCCGCTGGTGATTTCTCCGCTCCGGCCGCTCCGCCACCGCTCCCCCAGCGGTGGCGCCTTTTCTTGCAGCCCCCGCGGGCTCTTATGCGAACCGCGCGGTCATATGACCGCCCAGGGGCTGCGGCCCAGCCCCCGGAGCGCACCATGCGCCCGGGGGCCTATTTTTTTTAGCCCCTGGGGCTTATTTTATGCCTTTTAGGGCATTTTGGGGCCTTCTCACTGTTTTCACTCTATAGGGAGCATACAGAGGTCTTTTTTAGACTTCCTTATATCGTCGGAAAGCTCTCTCTGAGATCTTTCCGACTACAGTGATTTGGTTTTTTGGGTCTGCTGTTTCAACAACTTTTTTTTGCTATTGAAGTTTGATGTTTTTTTTTGCCTTCCGAGAGTCATATCTGGCTCATCCGGACTCCTTTTTTGGCAAACAAGATATCGTCGGAAAGCTGGTTCAGTGTGCTATTCAGTGGAAGAGGTTATTTTTCCAGATTCTGCTCTAGTTTTTCTCTCCTCTAAGATTGGAAGTTTATGCCCTCTATTAGATTGCTTGGTTCTACAGGTCCTGGGATCTCTTCTTCTGAGTTCATAGCTCACTCTTCTTTCTGACATCTGAGCTTGCATGCTCCTTCTGATGCATTATTTTCTGTAAACACACTGAGATAAAGTGCCTTCTTCTGCTTTTCTGGGATCTTGTACACCTTGTTTGGTTGATGTACTCACACTGTGTTATAAAGTGCCATGGGGGGTTATGATGTTTATGCCGCTTTAGGCGCATCCACCTTTGTCAAGTGAGCGTACCTTCCATGATATTAGCCCATGCTGTGTGTCGGTGACACCGCCCTTTATCCTGTGTGTGTGCTTCTATTGCACTGTTGGTGTTCCTGGTCTTCTTTCTGCAGATGTTTCTAGCATTGCATTTCAGTGTTCCTGTCACCTCTCCCAGTTCAGCATTATGGGGGGGTTCACCTGTTGGTTCTATTGCTTCCTGGTTCGATTGATCAACTCTTCAGACACTTTGTATTCTCTACCTGGTCATGTACTTCAGTGGGGGTTCCAGCAGTATCTTCTGACAGAGTTTTCAGTTCATGCTTCGGAGATGCTTCTTGCTCTTTCTTGTTTCTCTCTCTGGGACACCTTTTTCCCTAGATTGAAGGCTTAGTTTCCTTCATCTAGTTTGCTTTCTTGTTTGGGTACCTGATCAGGCCTTGTTGCCGGGACCCATCTTTCCTACTTTCTGTAGTAGTTTCCTAGGTTTTGCTTCTCCCTAAGCTTATCTTAAGGGAGGGTGTTAGAGTAATAGTCTATCAGGTTACTAATTTAAATCATTATGATCTAATTAGTAACTTACCTATTCACTCTAGTTTGCTTCAGCTAACCTTAGGGTTTACCTTTTAGGGTTTCGTGATTCCTTTATAAGGATTCACCTCTTAGTTTATCATAATCAAGATTGTAATTCATTATTGTTGTTAATAGAAGTCTTATTCTTGCAACATGGGTTTCAACTCTCTGGCTTTTTGGCCGCCATAGCTCTCCTTCTCTTCTGTCTTGCTTCTTCTCGTGACAGTGTTTGCATGCAGGTTTCTTGGGTTGATTTGCAGTTCAACAAATCTAACACAACATATTAGCAGTCCCACCACGTTGACTATGCTCGTGCATAGCCTTGGTACGTGCACTTGTGATCACCATCAACAATGGTTAAACTTGCAACATTTTGAATGTAGGGGTGATAGAGGGGGGGGTAAAAAAATCGACCTCCCAACAACAAATTTTATGGCAAACCGTCACGCTGCGGGGTCATCCCCGCATTCAATGACATTTATATTTAAGAAATGTTATCACAATTAAATTTGCATATATATTAGCAATGTATTTAAACTAACACATGACATATATAAGGTCAATCTATATTGAAAATATAGGTCCTCATTTCAAAGTTAATTCAATGTATATTACCAATGTATGTAAACTAATGACATATAATAAATGACATCTATCTAAGTTGTATTGAAATCAATGACATATAATAAATGTACATCTCTACTAAATTTGCATATACACGCAATGTATTTAAACTAACACATGACATATATAAGGTAAATGTATATTGAAAATATAGGTCTTCATTCCAAAGTTAATTCAATGTATATAACCAATGTATCTAAACTAATGACATTCAATAAATGACGTCTATCTAAGTTGTATTGAAATCAATAGCATATAACAAATGTACATGTCTAATAAATTTGCATATACAAGCAATGCATTTAAACTAACACGACATATATAAGGTCAATGTATATTGAAAATATAGGTCTTCATTTCAAAGTTAATTCAATGTGTATAACCAATGTATGTAAACTAATGACGTATAATAAATGACATCTATCTAAGTTGTGTTGAAATCAATGACATATAACAAATGTACATCTTTACTAAATTTGCATATACAAGAAATGTGTTTAAAATAACACATGACATATATAAGGTCAATGTATATTGAAAATATAGGTCTTTATTTCAAATTTAATTCAATGTATATAACCAACGTATCTAAACTAATGACATATAATAAATGACGTCTATTTAAGTTGTATTGAAATCAATGGAATATAACAAATGTATCTCTACTAAATTTGCATATATAAGCAATGTATCAACTAACAAGACATATTGGTCCTAAGTGGTACTAATGTATCATAAGGGATTTTAATGTGTCACACGACCATGTAGGACCCATTAGTACCTAATAAGACATGTTAGGACCTATTAAGACACATTAGGACCTATTAAGGAACATTATGACCTAATAGGACCCCTTAGGTCCCCTTAAGACACACATATATAACTATGCTTAAACAAATCCAACAATTGAACCAAAACCATGCATATATAACATTCAATAATTTAACCAAAACCATGCATATATAGCTATAAAAAAACCCATTAAACCATCAAATCCATTGAACCAATCATGCATATATAGCTATATATAAAAATACCATTGAACCAATCATGCATATATATAGCTATATAAGAAAACCACCGAACCATCAAAATATAAAAGCATAAATATGATCCAAAAATATATATCCAGTCCTAGTTCAAATTATATATGAGTTAAAACTCTAGTTAAAATATGAAAGTATGAGCTACAAAAAATAATTTAGCCTAAATCTCATCATACATATAGTCTAGATCCTCTCTATCTTTTATTACCTAAACAACCTCACATTAGGTAATAATAATCATGCCAAAGCTTCTCCTAGGAATAGTATATTTAAACTAAGGATTAGTTTCCCTATCATGAAGTGCATTTTAATTTTCAACCTAGGGACATATACTTGAAATGGGACAACACGATTTGTGCACTAAGTCTCTCATAGAGTCATATCACTTAAGCAGCAGGAAGGAAAAAGCATGAAAGAAACTTATGCTATTACTGCAGGAAGGTAAACACACACAACTACTAAATGAAATTGATGATGATAACTATAAGCTCAAATTTAACCTATTCTATCAACCCAAAGAATTCACTATAATTATTCCTACAGGTACCGTAGGAACATACATAAGTT
The DNA here is from genome assembly GCA_018584345.1 of Thuja plicata. Classification (NCBI taxonomy): domain Eukaryota; kingdom Viridiplantae; phylum Streptophyta; class Pinopsida; order Cupressales; family Cupressaceae; genus Thuja; species Thuja plicata. The sequence goes on from MU225445.1 coordinate 2,134,748, forward strand.
ATAATGTTGCGGGAGGAGTCAGTAAATTCTACTTGAAAGGCTGTAAATGCTGAAAGCAACCTAACCTAGTATACTATAATCCACATTCCAAGTGGGCCCCCTTGGTCAGCTTCTACTAACTACCAACACAAAATATAACTCAAAATCACTCCTTCATTATATTTCCAGAAAAATTGATTACATCATAGTGAAACAATACACAGAATTAAAAGAGTAACTTTGATTTTCAATGGAAAAAATGGTACAACCATCCAACCAACTACAATATAACAATCATATCCCTTTATATAGAGGATTGATATTTATTTAAAATATAAAGATAAGGTTTGACTGATTCACACCATAAAGAAAGGAGAATGTAACAACCCACAAAAAAATATCATAAGGATAACCGCTCAATAGAGTATTGATCGCAGAGAAAATATAGCATAGTTGTGTTCCTATATTCCCTGAAATGATAGCTCCTTCAATTTAGCAGGCATGTCCCATGGTGTTATAATGGTTCTCCTTATCACAGATGAGACTTAACTATTTCCTCATAAATGTTGTCGATCCACTCTCAAGCCGCTCCTCTTTCCTGGCAGATTAGTAGCACATGCATATATATTCAAGTCAACTATTCAACTTAATCCAAATGTTAGGACATACATTCAAAAAATTATATGAAACACTATGGCATATATATAATATTTAGCAAGGTATGTCACTACTATCTACCCATATATATTTATGGTTCTGACTATACTTATAACATGATCATAAGTTCAAATACTTAAAAGTTTCACAAGTGTTTTGGAAATGTATTAAAATAGAGCATAAAATCAATATAAAATAGAGACAAAGTATTGCCCCATCATCTGCCCCCTACAAGCATAATGCTTGTCCTCAAGAATTACACTTCTTTGCAATTCCCCTAAATTCTCCAACTTTAGTCTTTCCTCTCCTCCTGCTCTTTAAGGTGTAGTAGAATCCTCTAGTTTTCTCCCAGAAGTCCATCCTGTAATCTTCCTATAGCTGGTTCAACTTCGTAGCATTAATTTCATATAAAGTCCATGGAAGCATTGGTGGCTGAATTGACAAGGGGCACCAGAGCTCATGCCAAATTTTTCTTCGTAACTATATGTATTTAGGTGCCTGATGAATTTTTGCTTCAAGGTTGAGAGGACTGTGTGGTTCAACCTTCTTAAAAACCTCTGGCAACCTATTCCATTTGTTTCTGGCACCAGCTAGGGCTCTTTGAAATGTGAAGTAGGAAATTCCTTGATACTCTATGTATACTTCTTCTCTGACAACAAAAATTCTATTCCTAGTTTCTTCTTTTATGCTCCCATAAGTGAGACTAAACCAGTCCCTTAGTAGAACATCAAGCTTACTACTTTCAGCCCTCAAGGGTAGTTGTTTTGATTTTTCTTTGTCCCTGTAATTATCTAATTGTCTGTCATAATTAACTTCATTGTGCATCCATGAAATCAAGGCTCTTAGATGTATGTCTCCATTGTAGAGCAAGGGATTCCACTCAGTCTCTTCAGGAATGATGAAATTGTGGAGATACAATTCACAAAGCAGGTATTGTTGCCAGATAGGAAGGGTTTGGTACAAATCATAGAATTCCTAGGTTGTCTTAAATTTGGAATCTTTATCTTTCATAGTCATCATTAGTTGGAACAAGAGGAATTGCTCTTTTAAGAAAATAACATATCCCTCTGAGCAGGCCTGCAGGCTATAATTTGGTCAGCCAATTTTAAGTCATCATCAATCTTCTGTTTCTGTCTCTCCATTTTCTCTTTTAGGTCCTCTATTTCCTCATTTTGATCATTAGATACTCTTTGCATATTTTTCCTCTCTTCCTTCCATAAAATTGTATTAAGAAAAAACTAATTGTACAAACTAAAAAGAAGGGATTGTAGAGTAGGCGGGCCAAATTCTTATGGCTGAGTATTTTGTCTCCTTTGTTCTCTATAGGCCTTCTCTAAATAGTTGGTGAACCAAGTTCTCCAAAAAGGTACTAGAGCATTTTGAGAGTGAGAGTGAGCTGATAGTTGAGGCAACCAAAGTTCTTCTTGATTACCTTCTTGAACACTTTGATGACTTTCTCCTGGTTCACTCTGAGATGTGGGAGTCTCATTATCAAATAAGTCATTTAAATTTTGAGAAAGCTATGGAATTTATGGTCGAACTAGGGAATCATCTGGAACATACTTAACATGGGGTTCTATGGTAGGAATTTCTAAAGGAACAGATTGACTAGCCGGGGAAACTTGTGGAATTTTACCTCTCATCCAAGAACTTCTCTACAAGGGAGTCTCTATAAAATCCACAACTTTCTTTTTAATAGTTTTCTTTGGTCTCTTTGCTACAGGAGTAGTTGCTGTAGGAGCTGATTTTCTTTTCTTACTTTTTGAGACTGTAGGATTTTGTGGTTCATTAGCAGGAACTAGAGTTCCTTCACCAACTTTTCTTTTTCCTCTCTTCTGAGAAGAAGTAGGTACATTTCCCTTAGGAGCAAGAGAAGGTCTATTTTCCTCAAGATTTCTAGGATCTCCTTCTTGGGTGATTGTTTCATCAGCTGGCTCGGAGGGTGTTGCACTATCATTAATGGGTTGTTCAATAGGTTCATCCTAGGGTTGCAAAGTTTTAAACTTAAAAAATTCTTCTCGTGCCAATGCAGACACATCTCTAAGGTATTTTTAAACTAACAGTTTAATTAGGGCATGGTGAGAAACAAAATTTGTATTTCCTTTCTGGGTTTCTTCGGCACTATTGCTCAGCATATTATACAGAAAATTTGGAATATTTACTCGAAAATCATGCCTGACATAGATAAGAAATTTAAAATGGTATGCATGCAAATTGGAAAACCTTCATTCACAGGCGAGGTACCTTATAATGTGCATCACCAGCTCATTGAATGATGGAGGAAGTAACATGCGCTTGCAACCTTGTTTATTTATCTCCAGCGGAGGGTCTAAAGGAAGAGTGAATTGGGCTCGTGCTGACCTAGCATCATGTTCATTTGGATAATGCTCTCCAATTGTGGGCAACCCAGTCACTTTTGCAATGCGTTCCTCTGTTACCAAGACCGTCAAACCCCATACGTTTGCCTTTCCTTCCTCAAATGTGCTCATAAATTTTGCAGCTACTTCCTCGTCAAATTCTATTAATTTTAGGAAATACCCAAGCCATCCACAAGCATTAAACCTCTGGATGAATTCTACATCAGTGAGCAGAATGGTATGGACCACTGGCTCATGGCGCATCAACTGTCCTCCCATTGTTCCAAATGCTTCATTCTAACTTCTGCTACAATTGTCAACTCACAATTTCCTCTGCTTTGCAATTTCCAAATTTCTTATTCTCTTTTTGAATCACCTTGGAATTAAGCTCCCAATTGCACTTAATACTACAATTTTTTCTTGTAATCTCTCTGTTGTATTTTGAAAATGAGCAATAATAGCACTTTCGACAAAGAATTATAGCTTTAAGTGTAAGTTTTGCACTCATAACTTGATTATGTCTTTTTAGGGTCACATCAAGTCAGAAATAGAGGGTATTCAAGAATTATGGTACGACACTTGTGTGAAAAATTAAAAGGACTTAATGAAATAGAGCACAAGTATAGATTAGAAGTGACATATAATCTCACAAGAAATGATAAGTATGACTAGTAGTGACATGGAAAAAATTAATATACTTTCCTGCCCCCTACGAAATTAAGACAAGTGTCTACACTTGTCACACTTAGCATGGGGTAAGAAACTGGCATAATGCCAAATTATAGATATGCACAATATTAGATATAATTACCAAAATGTGTGTGCTAAAAGTGGAAAAAATGGAAAATTTGTACCTATCATTTTGCTGCCACATGCACGAAAAAGGTGGCAAGAATGGAACGAGTGCTGCAGAGTTATGCGTCAGCTAATGTGGCATTTATTGAAAGCATAGAAATATGGAAAGATGTGATGATGTGGAGGATGTGTGGGTGGAAGGTAGAGAAGTGGAGTGGGTTGGAAAGAAGAATATAGAAAATTAATGGAGATTGAAACTTCACTAGAAAATGAAGTGTTTATTATGATCATTCATGAAGGATCATTAGGTTGAAGTTGCAGGAAGAAGGTTTTCACCCTCTGATGCAGGAAGTATTACCTATTGTGCTTGTGGAGTTGTGTCTCTGAATTGCTGTAGGAATTCATCATTAGTCTGGGGTTGATGGTATAGACAGATTCGATGCCCATTGACCAATAGTTTGAAATGCACTAGATCAATTGTTGTTAGCTGAACTGCTCCATTTTCGAAGACATGGTCTATTTCATATGGGCCTAACCATCTCGTCTATAATTTGCCTGGTGTTTCGTGAAATTTGGGATCAAAGAGTAGTGCCCAATCACCTATCTAATTTTTTTTTCTTGATGTGGGAGTCATGCCATTTCTTCCTCTATTTTTGGACTATCTCTATGCACTCCAATGCAGATTTTCTCATCTCATCCAGAGAGTTGAGATGTAGCAGGCGGTCTCGTTGTGCTGTAGGAAGATCAATGTTTAGCTTTAGGGTAGTACGTAATGTTTTATGCTCGATTCAATGGGAAACATGGCAGCTTTCCCATACAATAATTCAAATGGAGTAAATCCTGTGGTTGTCTTCCATGTGGTTCTGTATGGCCAGACTGCTTCTGAAAGGCAACTGCTCCAGTCACGACGGTGGAGGTGAACTATTTTTGTGAGAATCGCTTCTATTTCTCTGTTGGTGACCTCCACCTGACCATTAGCTTGTGGATGGTAGGGACTAGACTTCCTGTATATGATGTTGTATTCTTTCATCAGTGTTGTGATCAGGTTTGATGTGAATTTTGTTCGTTGACTAGTTACAAGTTCTCTCGGCACACTATAGTGGGTGAATATTTCTTCATACAAGAACTCTACTACTTTATGATCACGAGCATGCTTTGTTTCCTTCACTTCAGCCCATTTGGTTAGATAGTCTATGCATACTAGAATGTAGGACTTCCCATTAGATGGGGGGTCTATAGGACCAATAAAATCCATGCCCCACTTATCAAATGGTGTGAAAACCACTTGTGGATGCAAATACATTTCATCTGATTTTGTTGGACAACCCATTATTTGGCATTTATCACATTTCTTGGCATAATTGGCTGCATCTTTGTGAAGTGTGGGCCAGTAATAACCTGTTGTTAAGATTTTCAGAGCTGTCCTCTTAGTTGCAAAGTGCCCTCCACAAGGCTCATCCTGACAAGCATGGAGGATATCATAGGTTTCATCTTCACATACACACCTTCTCATGAGTTGTTCTGGACTAGTGTAGAACAATCTATTGTCAATCCAAGAAAATTGAAAACTTTTCTCAACAAGCATTCTTCTGTCCTTAGGAGAGAAATGTGTAGGCATCTTGTCAGCTGCAAGGTAATTGGCTATATCAGCATACCATGGACTCTTGACAGCATTATGGAGCATATGTTCATTAGGGAATGTATCATCTATCACAGAGGTGTTAATTTCATCATTCCAGAGTCTTGATAAATAATCATCTACAACATTTTCTTTACTTGGATTGTCAATTATTATTATATCAAATTCCTATAAGAGCAAAAGCCATCTTGCTAGCCTGCCTAAGATGACACGTTTGTTCATAAGATATTTTATGGTTGCATGGTTAGTATGAGAAAAGATTGGATAGCCTGTTACATAATGACATAATTTATTCAAAGCATAGACCACTGCCAGTAATTATTTTTCAGTGACTGTATAATTTAACTCTAGCCCATCTAAACTTTTGCTGATATAGTAAATAACATTTTCAAGGTTATTATATTTTTGGCCTAAGACAACACCTATTGCATAGTTAGGAGCATCTGTATGTATGTGGAATGGTAAAGACCAATTAGGCCCCTAAGTACTGGTGCTATTGTAAGAAGGGACATGAGCTGCAGGAAAGATTCCTCACAGGCTGGTGTCCATGTAAACTCAACTTATTTTGTAAGCAAGGTGTATAGTGGACTAGCTATTTGACTAAAATTTTGAATGAAGCGCCTATAATAGCCAGCATGTCCTAAAAAGGATCTAACATATTTTTTCTTAGTAGGTGTAGGCAATGTAATAATTACCTCTATTTTTGCAGGGTCCGCTTGGATGCCAACTTCTGAGATGAAGTGTCCTAGCACCACTTCTTCTTGCATCAACATGAAAAATCTCTCATTGTTCAGGGACAAGTTGTGTTCTTGACATCTGATGAGTACTTTTCTAGGTTATTCAAAGATTCTTCAAAAGTAACACCAAATGTGGTGAAATTGTCCATATATATTTCCATGCAATCATGTGATATATCAACAAAAATGTTGATTATAGCCCTTTGGAAAGTGGCTGGTGCATTACATAAACCAAAATTTAACACAAAATATGCATATGGTCCCCAAGGACATGTAAATTTTGTCTTTTCCTGATCCTCTAGAGAAATGCTAATCTGATTATATCCGTTGTATCCATCAAGAAAAGAGAAGTACTTTTTACTAGCTAAAGTATCTAGAACTTGATCAATGAATGACAAGGGAAAATGATCTTTCTTTGTTGCATTGTTCAGCTCTCTATAATCTACACATATTCTCCATTTACCCCCATTGTTATGGACTATTACCAAAGGTGAACCCCATTTATTGTTTGAGATTGGATAAATAAAACCAGCATCCAACAACTTTTGTAGCTCAGTCTTTACAATTTCTCTTAAGGATGGGTTAATTCTTCTCTAAGGTTGGTGAAGTAGTAGACTGTCTTCATTGATGTAAATTATGTGTGTACAAATTTTTGGTCCCAATCCTGTCATGTCTCCATAGTCCCAAGCAAATGCTTTTTCATGCTTACAAAGGAGTTGAGTTAGCAATGCTAATTGTTGTGGTGGCAGTTTAATGTTAAAATGAAAATTGTGGCCAGGAGAGAGGTCCACATTAGTTGTCAGCTCAAGCATAGATACTGCAGGTATTGGGCTTGTAGATATCTCACATGGCAGTAATTGATGGATAATATTAGGTCCTACTGTGAAAACACAGTCCTCATAGGTAGAAAATTGCAAAATAGAGCTTTCAGAAATATCTTTTTCTGTGACACAATCATTGGTAAGGATAATTTGAATCACATCATCATCTTCTTGCAATTTCAGGAATGACTGTCTGTGTAACATCATTAGTTGAGCAATAAAGTTTATCTCTTCTTCCTCATCTCCCAAATCTGGCCAAATAAGAGTACTCAAATTTGTTTGTGGTTGGGCAGGAGGATATAATGCTAATTTATTGATTGCTTGGCCCTTTGAGATTGTTATGTTACCTAATCTACAACTGATGTTAGCATCAGTTGTGGCTAACCGAGGTCATCCAAGGATATCTGGATAACCGAAAAAATTGACCTTAGGTGATAATATCAGGAAGTCGATAGGATATTCCCAGGAATCCAATGTGACTACTATATCTTCTATTATGCCATCTGGGGTGATAGTTGAACTATTTGCAAGTTGCAAGACTGTTGGCGTGGTCCTTAATCCCTCTATACTCAACCTATGCATAGTATCCTTAGTCATAACATTTATAGCTACTCCCAAATCTACTAGATCATTCTTCACAGACTGACCATTAATTATAATATCAACAACTGGGCTTCCAGGGCCAGAGTACTTTGGAATGACTATGTTTCCCAACATAATATCTGCAAGTTGGCCTATAACATTGTATGCCTCTTTTCGTCGTGATCCGTGATTCCCAAGCTTTCCAAAGGAAAGGGTTAGTAGAAAAGGTTTTATAAATTATATAAATCAAGTACACAAGAACTACTAAAATGAATAACTTGAAATGTAACCAATAAAATGTACAAGCAAAGAAATGAAAACAAATGAATGCAAACCCCAATGTGCTTGAAGATTCTATTGCATCTCTCTACTCCTTCCAAAATGCTATTCTTGATGCTCAGTATTGGTGTGCACAGTGTCTATGACTTGAGAAGTGTCGAGAATTTGCTAATTGAAATGAGTGTGTGATCGCAAGATGGCTTGAATGCTAGAACCAGACTAACATAGTAATGGCGCATGAGAGCTTGAAATCCTGGATCCTTCAAATGGTTATGAAGGTTTATTATATAGGAATTGGGGATGAAATGAATGGTTGAGATCAATCCTAAAGATAGGGAGATGAACGGTTGAGATCAAAGGGAACTAGAGAAGCCATTAGTAAACTCCACCTCTTCAATTGGTAAAGAGGAGATAGAGTTTGGTTGACTGAAGAGCTAATTGTGAGTTACCTTCTAGAACTGAAGAGGTGGGTGAAGTTACCCATGTGGACTGGAGAGATGGGTGGAGTAACCCATGTGATCTGATTGGATTTATCTCTTTGAAGATAAATGAATGTTTAATTCATTTATTTAATTAAAGTTTTCAACATGTGAGATAATTGAATTCTTTTTTATTTAATTGCTTTAATGAATGAAATTAAATTAATTTAATTGGAAGAATTTAATTAGTAAGTTTAAATATTTGAATTTAAACTATAGGAAATTGAGTTTAATTAATTAATTAATGGTAATTAATCAATTAAGGTTAATTAATC